>DF243655.1:3898-36763 GCA_000507305.1 Breviolum minutum Mf 1.05b.01 | reverse complement strand
CTTGCTCTCAGCGGTCACTTGCTCTCAGCGGTCACTTGCGGTCACTTGCGGTCACTCGAGTGGCTGCAAGTGACTGCAAGTGGCTGATTTTCCGAAAATCAAATACCGCGCTGCCCACGTGCTCAATGATTTTTCATCTTCAAAATGCCATTTTTGGGGGATATGTTAGTTTCCTGGAGGGTATATATCATGTGACTTGCTCGGATGGAAATCACTGGATTTTTTTCAATTGTGGGGGGGCCAGGTGTCAATGTCGACAGTTTTGATTTCGGTGTATCCTCCAGGATGCAGTCATGGGAAGTGAAGATTAAGTAGTGACCTATGGAGGTTTAAAACGTGGCCCAAAAGTGGCTAAAACTGCTCCCTGGGTGAACCACCGAAGATGAGGTTGGTGCCACATACCAAGTTTTCCCCAACAGAAAAGGATGAAAGATTCAACATGATTCAACCCAATCCATCCCAAATCCTTCGTCCGCCCAAAAAAAAATGCTCAGATCTTCAAGAGGTGAACTTGAACCAGCCGTTTGAAGCAGAAAACCACCCTTTTTTTTCCCGCAAAAAAAAAAAGATCCGAATGTGTTGGCCCTCATTCTCTTGTTCTCGGACGGCGGATGAGTGTGTCGAATCCACCATCCCACTCGACCATCCGGGACCTCCTCCGAACAGAACTAAGAGAAGATGCAGTTCTGCTGGCCACCTTGAACAGAACCAGAAGGGTTTGCCGATGATCAATGGCCCCCGATAAAAATCGAAACGAATCGCAAAAAAAAAAAACTTTGATGAAACCATCATTACCAAACCCCCTTTCGTTCTGAGTGTTCAAAATATGTTTCAGAACAGAGACATATATGTCGCAAATCTTGTTTTTATGTGTTATGGATTCACAATTTTGAGATCAAGGCTTAAGGATGCAATTATTAGAGATGGGATGTTTTTCCGATTGCTTACTTCAAAAATCATCCAACTGACATAGGCTTTATAGATGTTTTCCAGCCTTTAGCTTCACCAAAAATGGGAGAAATGTCCATGTCAACCAGCTTTGCCGCATGAAATCAACAGGCTGAATGCATTTGTGAGAAGAAAAATGATCCTTAAAATAAACCATGACTCTTTTTTTGAAAAAAAGCTGGTGAGATGTCTCCCCTAAATCGCTGAGGCCGTAACGGTGGTAGCACCAGCCACTGGTAAAACATGACCTGAAAAAAAAAAGAGACCAAAATCATACCACGGGTGGCGATATACAAAGTCATTTCCAATGCTGGTTTCCTAATACAAATCCCATGTTTTAAAAAAGATCTTTCACAAAAAAGGAAATACATCGACTCATTCCGGGTGCCACTATTCGATTGTCATATGAGTTTACCAGTAGTCTGAGATTTCCCACCTCGTCGTTGTAGGGCTTCGACCTGCGATACAGGCGCCTCAAGTTTGCGGGGGGGCCATCAATCATCAACATAGGAACTTCTTGAACTTGAGAGCCCCTCAAAGTTGCATATGTATAGAAAAATGTATATATATATATATACACATCCATATCCTTCAACAAAAAAATCTGCCATCATTTAGCAGCCTTCCAAGGATTGGAACTTCTTCCCGTCCAACTGGGCTCGCCCTGCCGGTTCCCTTCGTGTCATCCGCACTGCTCCCTGCCGCGACCTTTTGGGAAAACTCACAAAATCCCCTTGGATTTTGTTGAAGTGAAAATCTATGGAGGTTCATATTATGTTTCCCCATGTCAGATTCCAAAAAAATGCGTGTAAAGTGTAAACATGTGTATGACTATGTATAAAAATATATATAATACATGTATGCATGATATGGGCGTTCATGTTGGAGACACGGAAAACATCGTGCCGGGATCCAAGGCGTATCGCCTTGGAAAATTATCCATCAATGCCATGATTTTCCTCCAAAAAATGGTCACCTGGTCATCTGGAAAATCCCCACATTCTTTCCCCATTTCCAAGTGTCGGCACTCTGAGACTTGTGGCACCTGAGACATTTGGCTCATTGATAGATCTTGCTAAGAAAATTGGCACTCACTTAGGGTAATTGTAGATGAATATACCAGTCTTGTCGATTGCTTGGGAATGGATTTCAAATGACTACTATTGCTAAACAGTCATGAAACGGAAATTGGGCTATGAGATTCTCCATGCTGTCATCCCCTATGTTGAGGTGTAAATAACCTCGGAGCATCTCTTGTTGTTGTACATCACATGTGAAGTATATAGCAACTCTGCCAAATGGAGCAGACAGCAACTTCAACAAAATACAGCAAAATTCATCGACCACATGGTACAGGAGTTTCCACCAACCCATAGCTCCCTTTCGCTCATTCACTGGAAATTCGTGAGTGATACTTTTCCAACAGGACACCCTAAAAATATACAGCCCAAAATTTCAACAAAGACCTCTACGTTGACAACGGAAACTTCCAAATGGACCTTGAGACCTTGGGGAAATTCCGGTGGATCCATAGCCGCTTCTGAAAAGTCGATGGCTTTTTGGCTTTCATATCTTGGTCTTTTAAACCCAAGGGAGACCTCCCGCCCCTAGTAGGGTATATATATATATACATAATATCTATATATATGCATAATATATACATATACATAGAAATATACACATTTTGTTTGAATATTGAGATGTCTATTTGTTTAAAAACAACCCAGCCCTGTGCTAAACTTTGGAGTTGGAACCGCACCTCATTGGGTCCAGAAGTCTCTGTCTGCAGGTTTGCGGAGCGCTGCCTGACAGAAAGACGAGGAGAGAGGATGAGGACATGAGGAAAAATGGGAAAAATATATCAAATTATTCATGACATGTGGTTTTTTGATATTTGTTTTGTTCATTGAACCCTTCACAAATCAAAACTTGATTCTGCACATCTTTTTTCACCCATATCTTTACCATCCCTTATTTGAAAGCCCAACACGTCGGGAATGCAATTGCAGAAACCGGACCTTTCCGTGGTCGACGGCGGCGATGCGATGGTTTCACCAACGTCAGCAGCTTCCTGGGGCTGGGAAGTTCAAGAAACGTGGGGAATTTCAGGAATTTAATGTACAAGTTGTGGAAGGTGAAGATGATAATATAATCACCAGGTGTTTCAAGAATAAGGGCAGATGAGGTGAAATTCCAAGTCATGTTTGGAAGAAAAACAACATACAACAAATCATATGAGAAGCTAAGGGTACTCCCCCCCAATGCCACCCCCCCCCTAAGAATTAAAGGGTGGCCCTTATTAGGGGAGTATTTTAAGGGAGGAGTATCCTTAGATTCTCATGAACAAACATGGAACAGGGGTCATTATATTACCAACCCAAACAATGCACTATTTTTAGGGGAAATTCCTCAAAATCAACATACTTTTGCATCAAGTTTGATCCCCCGATAATGGATAATTTACCCTTCCTCCCATAATCATGGTTCAGTGGAAAATGGGTCCCTATCTCCAATATTTCTTGGGTGGAAATGTTTCAAAATCAAAATATTGTTGCAGTGTTTCCCTAAAAAATACTGGATTTTTTGAGCATCTCCCCCCAAAAAAATCACATGGTCATTAAATTATATGGCACTATATCTATGATCCCTTTATAAAAAGGTCCCATTTAATGGGTCCCCCTGTAGAAACGACCACCCCTGCCTCCAGCATGTTCCATGTCATCTCTGGATCCGAAGTTGGCTGACCTGAGGTCGACCTGTTGGTCGTTGGCGGCATGAGCCTGTCAGCCTCAGCGACTGACTGGGGCGGTTTGCTTCGAATTGTAACATCTTAGGGGTCATGTAGACATGCGTAAATTACATGTAAATACATCATATATATATATATATTGTATATATATATATATTACACATCAATTTATGAGCATGTATAATTCTCAACTTTTGCAGTTTGATGAAAAGAGAAAATTGCAGATCAAGCCATTTTGAAATTGATCTGTCCGGTGTTTTTTCGTGTGTTTCCAGGAAACCCAACCTACACACTTTGGTATCTTAGGATCTATGATGTCTCAAGTGGACCGGGATGAGGTCTCATATGTAATGCCTTCAATTTTGTGACTGTTCCGAATGAGCAATTCACAGGTTCAACAAGCTGATATCAAAGTGGTTCTTGCTGTTTCGAATGACCACATTCAAACAAACGGCAAAACATACTTGCAGCGGCCTTGAATGAAAATCCAAAGCTGTATTACAATACCTTAAGGATCTCGAATCATCATTCATGTTTGTTCGAAACAAAATTATCCGGGACAAATTTGCAACGCAAAAAAAAATGAACATTCCCCAAGTTCAACGAATGGAACCTTTAAAATATGATCATGGTGTCCAAGTTCAACGAATCTCTTGGCTTCGGTGACCTTTTCAGGTGAACCATTCGAAAAAAAAACACCTTCGGCATGGTATCATCATCTTGAGCAGCCTAGATTTCCCTGAAATAGCCCGGAATCTCCCATTTCCCTTAACAAAAAAAAATCACCACCAACTTTGGGTGGCCAAAAAAATCATCAATCCCGCCTGTTTTTTGGGGTGATGAAATGTTCCACCAGATGGGGGGGGCATCCTTGAGGACCACCCCACCGAGACTCCAAACAGTTGCAGAAGCCTGGGACAAAAGTGCATCCATCTGATGGATGATCTGCCTGGGCGTTTTTGAGTTGGAATCAGACCCCTTGTTTTTTTTGGGGGGGGGTTTTGGAACAAGGATCTTGAGGGGAAACAAAATGTAGATGTTTGGGGGGTAGCTTACACATGAATTTAGACTGATGAACATTGAAGGATTGTTAGAAAAAATATATTGGATACCATGATACCAAATGTCTTTAACATAAAACTAGGTACATATTTCAATATAGTGCTTCTCTCTAATCAATTAACAATCTCAGATTTGCTTAAGATACTTGGAACATGTAGAACATATTCTATATACCAATTTGGTAGTTTGATGGTGATTTACTATGGTACTTGGTAATAAATGAACATCTTAAACAAATCTAAGCTACTAGAAGTTGGTGGTTTCAACCACCACCATGTACAGTAAATTCACCCCTGTTGAAAAATCCCTTTAAAGGATACATCTGGGATCAGAGATTAGATCCCGGATCCGTGTTTCAAACCCACCATTTCCGGAAGACCCTTCCAATCACACCTGAGATCTCATACCTGTACGACATCATTACGCCCAACATGGATTCCAGCCTTGAAGGTCCAACGGAGGTCCCGAAAACCCTGCGAAGAGTTTGAATCGTTGTAATTTTAGGTAAAATGGAAGATTTATGGTTGATTCCTAAAATGGTGGTACCCAACAACCATGGGTTTTCCTACTAAAAAATGATCATTAAAAGGGGTGTTTTGGGGGTACCACCATTTTAGGAAACAACTTTATAGTCTTTGTTGAACCAACTTGAAGGGAAAGTAATGATGTCAGTTTCTGATTCTTCCAGGGTAGAGTATGAATGTAATCAAATACCTATACAATCGATAGATATATATACATATAACAAATACAGATGAACATACCCATCATGGATTGTCTGAAACATCCAAATTCCCCTAAACCAGAACACAATCCACACGCCACCTCTGGAAAAACTCATGTAGCATGTTACAACTAAAAAAACACACCATCACGTTAAACAGCCATGTTTTTAAAGTCGGCATTTTTGTTGGTTGCACCAAGATATGTGCCCTTGACGATCTTGTTCTTGAGAATTCTCTAAGGCCCTGGTATCCTGCAAGGTCGACTGACGGATCACATGAGTCATGAGTGATGCATGCGATTTTTTTTTTCGGGACCTAAAAAAGTTGGGGTTCCAAATTTGTTATATCTTTTGGATAGTTAGCTGAAGAGTTTGTAGGAAATTCACTGCAAGAAAAAAAAGGTTTTTGGTATTTCAGATTCTGATTTGGGGATCTCTTGGTAGCGGATTTCAGATTTTCACTGGAAATTCAGACTCTTCCACAGATTTGTCCCTTTCAACAGAAATACCACTCACTACCTGGGGACAACTTTTGCATATACCCCGCGAAAGTGTGCCAAAAAAAGGAAAATCATCGACTCAAAAAGTGTGTTTTCAAAGCGACAAAGGCAAGTTTTTAGTACGGTAGTCTTTCATTTTGGGACGACGTTTCAAACTCAAAGTAAAACCACCAAAAACGCAAGGTTTGGTCCTTCACATCCATTAGACACAACCCGAAAGATGTCTCCGGAAATCGATGGGAAATCTCATCTCTAAACTTCATGAAATCCCCCGTCTTCGAGAACTCAAAGGTGAGATAGCGCGGGGATTTTTCTGTATGTCTGAAAATGATTTCTCATCAACCCAACCAAAAGATTTGGTTTATGTGCCATTCTGCTTGTTTATATAATATATATATATATTATATATATCCCCCTTGAAACAGCCCAGGGGGGCTTCCCTGCCCATTTTATAAAAGCAACATGTCTATAAAATGGCATGGGTAACCTCAAAGATACAACATAACGGGGGGAACATCAGCAGGTCAAATCATAGTATCTATGAGATGGGCTCGGCAACCATGTTTATACAAAATGCACCTGTTGAAAAAAACAATTTTATAAACGCTATTTGCGTGTGAGGTGAAATATGGTTGAAATGGCATTTCATAAAAACAAAAAATATTTATAAAATGACATTGCTGAATTATAAAATGACGCGTTGAACCTTGGCCTCACTCCAACTTCGTCCATCCTAATTTTAAGATATGTCGTGGGCTCAGCTCACCCAAAACAATTTTTATTTAAAATTTCATACCCCCAACCCCCCCAAAAAAACATCAAACTCCAAGATACAAAATCCAAAATCAAAAATCAGATGTTTATAAAATGCACGTGTCCAATTAGCTTCAGGAAACGCATTCCATAAAAAAAAAGTTCATTCAAGATTTTGTTTATAAAATGACCAGTATGGGCTTTCACATGCTTTCACCAAAAAACAACATGTTTTTATAAAAAGGACATGCCAGAAATGATCATCTCAGGAATCTGCATGTTCTTGCGAACCCCATTTCATAAAAAAAAATATAAAATGGGTCGTGCAACCTTTTCGTTGTTCATTCATGACTGAAGGTCATCCTGGATCTGCACAACCTTTTTATCATTTATGAAATGGGTAGGGAAATGACCATTTTGTAGAGGCAAGGCCCCCCCATTCCATAGAGGTACAATCAAGGGGGATTTATATATATAATATCCATATGGAAACATCTTCCTCTTCAACCCGCTCGTTGTCTGTTGATTCCAAATAAGAAGCCACTCGTCTCACCATGGCCATCCCCTCCTCATCTAGTAAGGAAACTAAGGCGGTCATCATCCATCGTTGTCGAACTGCCTCAGAAAAAGGAGCCGACCAACCCCGACCATGGCAGGAAACACCTAGACCTTGCGTTCTGTTCCCGTTGTGTCTTTTTTTTGTTGGTGGATTGGTGTGCATTGTTTGTGTTTGATGGGTTGGATGGACTATTGGAAGGAATGGTATAGGATTCAAACGCATTTTGTTAAGAGCGTGGGAGGTTTCAAAGTTGTAAGAGTTGCAGATTCTACAAGAATTCTGCGAATATGTCTGTATCTTTCAGTTTTCCACATGTTTTCTGAGTCAAATATTCAAATTTGATACTGTTACTCGTGCTCCCCGCTGTACAGCACTTCCTCCCGGCCTGAAGATTGCGGCCAAGCACTCCCAGAATGTGCACAATGTCCTCAAGGAGCATCGATTTCAACATTTCAATGGATGGGTTGTCTATTGCTTGGGCCTTAGATGCAAATGAAAACTCCAATCTCACAATGCCAGAGTAAAACTGAATTGTATATATTATATAATAAGGGAAAAACCTGAAAAGACATCAACTGAGCATTTAATTTGTCCGGCATAGTCGATGGCGTATAACATGGTATAACCCCAAAATATTCCAGTCTTGAAACATCTTGTGGAGACCTTTTTCATCATTTTGAACTGAAACACCCCAGGGTTTTGTGGCTTGTCATTCGGCTACTTGAGGTGTTTCTCGAAGATGATCATCTTGACATTGCTTGCTGCGACTCTTCAAGAACTCTTCGTGGGGCATGTGTTCCATGTCATAATTAACCATGTGAACGCTCCATGTGTGCAATATCTATACCTATACATTTACCGTATTAATTTTTATGGTAAATAATATAGGAAAAACGAGTTTTCCATACATGGAGGCATATTTGGGATACTGTACCAACAGGCCGTAACCTTCCTTTCAAAAGAAAACTCGTTTTATGCACAGGACCAGCAACCCAAAACACACCCAGCAGCAACGGGGGGCCCCTGTACCTAAGCCAAGCCAAGACACGGCAGCCGCTGCTAAGGAACCCAAATCATTCCCGCGAGCCTGTCCGATGTCCGGTGATTCGATACCGACCCCTGTTGTTTTTTTGGGGGGGGTTCGTTGGTTGGTTCCCCCGATCTCTATATATGACCCTCCCAAAAAAAACATCTTGGGAAGCAAAGTTCGGCAACGTTTTTATAAATAGAGATCTATGAAGAAATATTTTGGTATATGTTTGAGAAATATGTGATCATAATTGATAATATGTATGTCACGTGACATGTTGATTTCAGATTCGGGCTACAAGTCCGATATGTCTCAACAACGTTCAGACCTCAAGCATGCAAAAAATGAGCCCTGGTAAATCGGACGGGAAACTTCAGGGACCAAAGTTCATGAGATATTTCACCTTAGCCCCTAACACCAACAGCCTTCAACCCCATAGTTTCAGATATGAGCTTCCCGATTTTTTTGCACACCGAAAAATGATCAACAGCAACATGCCGTTTAACTCCATCATTGCGGAAGATCATCCTTCATTTGAGATGTGTTTTTTGTCACTTGGAAAGGTGTTTCGCCATCCTGGTTTCACGTTTCACCCCCCGCCGGAAGTTCATCTTCATCCAATTCTTCGAGCTTTCCAACCAGGAAGTTGGAAGTTGATGGTCCCTCGTCATCTGGCGAATCCTCGGCGTTGCGGCGTTGCTGGTTGTGGTTGTGGTTGTTGTTTTTGAAGTTGAAAGGGCGGCCTCCAAGGTGGCTGACATGGCAAAACACAGGAAAAAATATGTAAACATGGTGCTATTGAGGGTCAATGGGAGATGATTTTCAAAAAGACATCCGATTTGATTTTTTGACTCACTACACTACAGGACCTAGGATCTTAGTAAAATTGAGGTATAAAACTAATTTCATGCGTCCAATCCCCAAGAGGTTGCGAAAAAAAACATTTCTCATAACCTCTCGGCCCTGACAGACTTGGACGTCAATCCAGCTGCTTCACCTTTGATTTTGCTTACAAGAGTGTCCCTGCGTCATTCATCTCTGGTGTTACCCACCCTGAAACTAACGGCGCCCGTTCGCACCTGGAAAATGGATGGCAGGTTGGAAGACAATAAACTTGTTTCCCTTTTGGGGCGTTGGGATGACCTATGGAATTTCAGGTGCGAACTGAACTGTTAGTTTTCGGGATGGTAAGATTTTTCATTGTAAAACCATGGCAAAATCCTCCCAGGTTCCAGGTTTAAACCTCCACCCTACAAAAATATCGGCGTTTTTTGGGAACCCCCACCCGGCCCACGTTCAACTCCAGAACGCGACAAGCAGCACCTCCTTCTACCAGCACCTGGCTGAAAAAAAAACTATATCCTAGTCGCAGGTAATACTGTTGATGGAAGAAATCCTGCTAAGCAGTTGATGAGTGGAGGTTGGTAGTTTATCCCATTTACAAGGCTTTATATACATCTCAGGTGGTGCAGGATTTCTTCCATCAACAGTATCGAAACGTTTCTATCATTCCGAATACTTGGGAATAAATTAGAATGCCTGGAAGATCCAGCATGAAAATGTAAAGCCTTTGTTGGAAATGAGTGATTTGTAAATGTATAATGGTTGTTGAGTTACCGGAAGGTAATATTTCAGAAATTGTACACTGTGCAAAGTCCCTTGCACAGTGAAACACGATGCTGTGAAAATGAAATCACCCACAATTCTCAATGGAAAAATGGCACAGTTCATGTCAACACATCCTCCTCAAATGGCTTTTGGTGTTTTTTCCTTGAAACCAAACAATAAATACCAGTGCCGTTTTTTCGCTCACCCAGGGCGTGAAATTGTTGTCATGTTTTAATCCAGATTTCTCCCCCAGGTCCTTCACTCACTTCAAACTAGCCAAGCTGGACTCGTCGATCCTGTGGTTTATGTGGAGTTTTTTGGCCACCGCAATATAGTATATATATATATGTATATTAATTAATAACATATATATTGTTTTTCTATTATAACTATATCATATTATATTATATTATATTGTATTATATTATATCATATTATATTATATCACATATATAAATACATATAACGTGCAAGGAGACAACGGCGTGCATTTTGTGAAAATCCAGTGACTGTCATGATATGTCTGATATGTGGAATCTAGAATCTCAATCAGATTCTCACTCACTTTTGTGTACTATTAGTGTATGTAATACTTATGTAGATACTTTGCTAAAAATAATCGCTTTAAGTTAGATTCGTGCTGTTCATTCCAATGCAAAATCCATGTTCTTCCACGTGAGTATAACGTGAGTGTTTCTGACATGGAGGCAAAACCTGGATCCAATTTTTGTCCAGGGATCATCATTCCAAACGCCCCATGAACCTCCCTGGTATTCTTTTCGTACAAGATATTACATGACAACCATGTGACAACCATGTTCGATTGCAGGGGATTTGGGGGGGGGTCTTTTAACTGAAAGATTTTCATTCCTTGGAAAATTGTGCTTTCAAGAACTCTGCTTATAAACCTTTGGTCGTCCTGTTTCAGTAAGTAGCATTAAAACTACCCACAATACAAAACCTACCTACATTATAGAGATCTGCTCCACCGAAAAAACATGTATATACAAACGTTCTGTATGTATATTTTGATATACATATTCGACCTACATAATTCCTAGATTCCTATCCTTTTTCAGAAACAAAATAATCTGTTGTACCTGTTCTTCCACCCCGCCCTTCCCCACCGAAGGAGAATCTAAATCCACGATGCGACACACGCGGCCTTTCGCCTTAGCCATGGCAGGTAATTGCGATTGTTGGATGTTGAATTACCTGAAAATAATACTATTATTATGACATCCCAAAGTTGATAACCAGGTAATATCAGATACTATTGATACTATTTCTTGGGTGTTGATATCCAGGTAATTCTTGGTGATATGTTGATACTATTATGTATCCATGGTGGGTATCCATATATACATATTTATTCATGGTGGATATCCATTAATAAATATCCACCGTGGATATCCAGTATAGATTCATGAATTTTACACCATTGAAAATTGAACATACACAAGGAAAAGTTCAACTGATATCCAATTTGATAATTCAATCATAGGGAAAAGGGTGGTACCCTTGGGATTGTACCCTAGCTGTTTAACCCTCCAACGAGACCTTTAAAAGGGGATATACCCAATAAATTCCCACTATATAAGGTGTACATGGGATTGATTACTAAGGGTACCATCCCAAGGGTACCACCATTTTCCCTATGATTCAAACAACAACAAAACAAGAACCACTTGGAAGTCGCACGCCCACTTCAATATCTGCAGGCCTTGGTAGTGGGGGTTTCGGAAAGGTTGGATTCAATGATGTTGTTGATGAATATGATTTGAAACATATGCTGGCAAGATACAAAATAGCAAAGTGGTGTCAACTTGGACTACACCCTGAAAGTTTAAAATGAAACCTGAACATGATCCATTTTCAATAGGAATCTGCTCTTTCCGGAGTCCGTTTTCAGGTCTCCATGCTGAAGCACCACTGCAAAGCCTCGGCCGATTGATGAGGACATCAGGACATCCGTTCTCGGCAGTGCTCCGTTTGCCTCCTTTTGGGGTGAAGCACTGCAATCAGCTATGTGGGGAATATGACTAAAATGATCTAAAATGGGCTGAAGCAGAAACCTTCATCACCAATTGACACTCATCAGCGTGTGCACTTGAAGTTTATGACTCATGACTGAATCATCTCTTCACAAATTTGTCGAAAGAAAAAATGATTCCATCAAACCAACTCAGCATCAAACAACCTCCTTTGCTTCTTCGCGACCATCTCAACCTCAAAATTCAAAAGTTAAATGTGTCATCTCACACATCAATAGTTGGAGAGCTTTAGGGTGGAGAAGAGATGTATTGCACCCCAAAAAGAAGCAAAAACCTATCTGATAGATCTTGATAATGACATCAACATGCAAAAATTTGTGGTTGATGATACATGATAAATATCTGTGTAATCTGAAAATTCGGAACCTTTTTGAATATCCCTCGGTTTTCTCTTGAAAAAAAACAAGTTCAAGGGTTTTAATAGTGGCTCTGATTTTGAGAGATACATGATTTCATGCAAAACTGTACTTATTTGATCAACTGAAATATTTCGTCTTCTCTTGCCCATCGCTTCAAAAACCCGGTGTAGTTTCAGCCTACCGGGTTGAAACCGCCCCGTGTCATTTGACCAAAAAGTTGGTGATCTTTTGATGGAAGCCATTGGACAACTCCTAGCCAAAATGGTCAAAATGTAGAAATGTCCTGGCCAATGCCACCAAAACCACGTGAGTTTTTGTTGGCCTTGTTATGTGCAAGCTCTTGTTGCCACTTTGCATTGAGAAAAAACAAGTCCAGATGCAAATTCACAATAGACGTATACCACCTGGAAAGGATCGATGGCTAGCCACTCCTATGTATTGGTTTTCTCATGGCCCCTTACAAATCGGCACCTTTTGGGGGTGGCTAGCCATCTACTTTCACTACGGTGTACACTTATTTTCCTAACAAAACCAAACAAAAAACATCCACTGTGACGCTTGGCTGCAAGAGTACCTGGATTGGAGGTCGGTTTTCAGTAGTTTTTACATGTTTCAAAAAACCGAGGAACCAGTCCGGGACTCGTAGGAAACATTTGACATCCGGGCTTCTTATCCGGAAGGTTCAAGAACTTCAATCACCTACAAGAAATTGCTCGAGGCTCCAAACAGTTCTTCATCTTTCGCTTCCATAAGGACCTGTTTCGATCGAGTCCATCCCAACAAAAAATGAGAGATTCATCACTTTCAGAAAAACAACAGGGCTTCACTAGTTGGTGGTTTCTAGTCAAATTGGTGGATCATTTCCCCAAGTAAACATAAAAATATTTGAAACCACCAACCAGAAAACAACAGGGTTTCACATATTGACAAGAAACAAAAAAACACAAGAAACATGGGGGACCCTTCCTTTTCAATGGAAGATGACTTTTCCAACTGCGCGATCCCTGGTGGTTCCCTGGAGTGTTGGACGTTGGACGTTTGGCAGTCAGGCAACTGAATATGGTTCAGCCAAAAATTTCACCAACAATTGCGGAAAAAAAGGCCTATGTGTATAGAATACCAGGGTATACCCCCAGGTGTTTTCACAAGCAAAACCTTGTCCCACACCTGACTATACAATTTTGGAAAAAATGTGATCGGACGCCTTTCCTGGTTGGATCAAATCTTTGATCAAATTCTTGGATGTTTCCAAAAATAGTGGGTACTTTTTCCCCCCAAATCATCCCATGTTTCATAGGGGTTTTCCATTATTTTATTTTCACCATCCATTTTGGGGGGAAACATCCCCCTATTTTTTGGAAACATCCATCTATACCCAAAATTGATTTTTGGTACCTCTCGAAATTATTATGACACCCCTGAGGCCTGGATCATTCACAAACGAAAGATCCGTGGCGTTCCCAACTCACCTGGTACCCTGGTACCCTGGTACCCTGGTATCCTACTGATCAAATTCTTGATTTCCATATGCATCATTTGAGAATGGTTGATGTTACTTACCTAAAAAAGCTCCAGTACTCTATCCAGGCATAGGACTATATAAGTTATAAGTTTACATCTATTCCTTGATTGTGAGAGGGATTGGTTTATTTTTCATTTACTCAGGTTTTGAAAACAATCCACAAATAATATGCAACAACAAATCGGATCAAATCCACTTAATCTAAAAACACACAGTGCTTTCAAAAGAAACAATATCTGTATATATGGGTGTTTCCAAAAATAAAGGTACNCCCCCAAATCATCCATTTAAATAGGATTTTCCACTATAAACCATCCATTTTGGGGTACCTTTATTTTTATAAGCCTCAGATTCGGAACGAAACGTGGCACCGCCACTACTGTACATCCCCAATTTCCTCCGAATTGGGCCCGCCTCCTGTTGGGAGCCAAGCCTTAAGCGTTGCCACACCTGGGATTCTATGTGGAAAACCAATAGTTGTTGGGTACCACCATTTTCGGAAACATCCATATCATATACACAAATGATAGGAAGTAAAATGAGATCATAGGACAGGTATAGGTATATAACTATAATATATCATGAAGATCCGGATTAATGTAAACAAGCTGGGGGTTGAAACCCTATTGAAAAATATTAGTCAAAATGGGAATCTTCCTCAAATCGGGGTGGGAAATAAAAATTATTTGAAACCACCACCTATAGTATAATAATTGCAAAACATCACACCTGTATATCATGATATATCCGGATGTTCATGGTAAATTTGAAGCTTAACTAACCACCATCTTGTGGGATCATCCTGCTGCCGTTCGCAGGAACTCCTTGGTTAAACCACCCGTTCGAAACCTCACCTCGCTTCGTCCCGCCAGTAAAGCCAAAGGTCCGCCGAGGCCTGGACGGTGGGGGGGCCGAAAAAGGTGGGAAGAAAATGGTGGGATCCATAGGGGGGTTTTCTAAAATGCTGGGTTTACCCAACAACCATGGATTTTCCTACTAAAAATGATCATTCTGGGGTGTGAAATGAGGGTACCACCATTTAAGGAAACACCCATAGATATTCCTTACCCAGGACCCTGAAACTACGGTAACCGCCAGGCAGTTCGCACCCTACTACAAATGGATGGCAGGTTGGAAGACGATAAACTTTTCGTTTCCTTTTGGGGGCGTTGGGATGGCCTAAGTTCTCCAGGTGGGAACTGAACTGTTAGTTTCAGGGAGTGTAGATGTTTGAAAAGAATCATCAAAATTACCCAGATGGTGAATCATGAACAACCTCCAGGTTGCTTTTTACAACACTGATTTTGCATCAATCAACTTACCAAGAAAAAAAATGGCGAAAAATCTTCAACCACCGAATCACCAAGCTGTTTTGCTTCAACAAAATATGTGTTTTTTTGGTGGTTGAGGAGAACCTTTAGAAAAAACATATTTCATAGAGATCATCATCCCTCTTCACAGGTGGGATCAGATCTTCAAAGGAAATCCACTAGCCGCTCACCTTGTCAATTTGCTTGGCAAAACTCCAATTCTCAAGGCGGCGTTTTTTGGGATGTTTCACTCACAGCTATATAGAAATACCTCCAAAAAATTAAGTTTGTGAAGATCCTCAGATCCAAGAATCTCAAACTTCTCAAGTCATCTTAACTTTGCCGAATACCGATGTAGCTGGTTGAAAAAAAGCGAGGAAAACCAACTGAAGTAGCAAATACCCCTGGGCCCTTTCAAGTGGGAGGTAGATGACAGCAAACTGACACTTCAGAATACCTTAAAGACAAGTTGCCAGCAGTGTACTTGAGGATATGAAAAGCATGAAAACCTATATGGTGGATCCAAAGTCATTATATAATCATATTCAACTCTTGACTTCAGAGTTGAATGTCTTCACACAACAATGTTTATGAAATCCGGCAGAAACAAGCCCATTCAAAATCCCATGCACTCAAGTTATACAATCACGGAAATGTGGCCAATGTAACTCATCAAATTAGAAATAGAGACTCTCAACACCATTTCAATAAAAGGAGGACTTCTGCCTATTCCAACCCATCATTTTAGATCATTTTGGGTGGGATTTCTGTTTAAACAAAACCCTCAGCTCTTTCAGGTTCCTCTTGGAAGGTAGGGAAACGATCACCTCAACACCCCGAAAGTTTAACAGCTCGCCCCTGAAAAATGATGGGTTGGAAGATGAGTCGGACCTTTTTTTTGGGATTTCGGCCTTTTTTTTGCAGGGTCGAGCTGTTAAACTTCCGGGGGTATACGGTATCCCCTAAGAAAAAAGGGCACGAAGTGAGTCGATGATTTTCCGAACTTCCACCGGGTTTTCGTGATCCTTCCCGGAAGGGTGGATTCACTCCAGCCTCCAGCTGCATCTAATTCCACCACTTGTGCCCAGGTCTCTCTACGTTGAGCTTGGTATGCTGAATAGCCAACCACCTGGTGGTTGAAATTGGGGGGAGGGGGAAAACACATCTAGGAATCTAGGTGGGTGGTTTCAACCCAATCCATTTGAACAATTTCTAGTGAAATTGGATTATTTTTGCCAGGGATCGGGGTGAAAATAAACAAGCATTTGAAGTTTCACCACCTAGATATGCAAATTACGAGGCGTTTTTCAGGAAAAATTCAGGAGAGTTGAGATTGTTTGAGAAAAGTCATGAGAAATTGCATGTGATTGCAACTGTTCTTCTATTTTCGGCTGTTTGGACATCGAATTTTGTTGTTCAATACATGCTTGAAAGGTAGCAAGCGGTGAACAAACCCACCGGTATCTGGCAGTTTCCTGAAATTCTGGCATACCAAGGAGATCATCATCATGCCTTCATCGATCCCGCTCATACAATTTCACCGACTCCGTAAAGCAACGTGTTTGACCGGCCGACTTCCAAAAGCCCACGTCAAAATTTTCAAAAAACTCAGTACTCTCAGCTGTTGGGGGTAGATGTTCGGGAGCGGACTCGGAATCTGCAGATTCCATTCATCCCCATTCCAAAGAAAGAATTATATATCCGAATCTTTATATAAATCAAACAACGAAAAAAACATACAAACAAAAAGGAAAAACAAACTTGACAAACTCGTCTTCTAATAGTTTTTTTGGAGGAACCCCAAATCTCAAAAGGATCCCTGAAAAAGCACCTTGCGTACGGCAGAGGCCTTGAGATGACTGACCTCGCGTTGGAGCTTGGAAATATCCGTTGGTTGGAGGCGATTGGGGATGAAATCGTGCCCAGTTATATGGGTAGTATTTCATACACCATGACATAAGGATCCCGTCATCAAAGGTAAACTAGTTGGGCCCAAGTCGGTGGCATTCTTTAATTCCAAAAATTGAAATTTTGCGAACATTTTGAGGCAAAGCAATTTCTGTTCGATAGATATTTCAAAAATCAAACCATCCCTTGGAACTACCCCCCACCAAGTAACAGGCCACCAGGATTATTACTATACATTTTTAGTAGGGGAATCCCTATAGATAAACCTCTATTTGCCACGTTTGCATCATGCAAACGTAGGGTGGATACAAACCATCCCATTCAACAACTCCGGTTCCTGCGCCAGTTCAGCTCACCTGAAGCTCAGCTGCTTGACGAACTTGACTTGCAGGTGCCTCAAAGCTTCCCGGCAAAGTGGGCCCCGTAGTGACGGGCCAGTCATAAGATGTCATAAGTAGGGGCCCTACTAACTCCACTTAAAGGGGGAGTTAAACCCTAGTTACCCATTTGTAAAGTCATTGATATAATGTTTCTATAACTCCATTTATAACTGGTACTGGTAGACCAGCCCACTTCGTGGCAAAGCAGATTGGACAAGAACTACCATGAATTGATTGAAAACTTAGGATGCAAGATGACCCAAACACCCTGCTTTTGAGATCCTTTGAAGGAGTTGTTGCTAATGCTAGCAGCTTAGGTTTAGATATTTGAAAAGCCACTTGAAATGATTCCATGAATTCATGACCTCCTTTTTGACCTGGCACAAATTTGTGGTTCAAATAAAGAAGGTCTAAGAGGGTCATCCATCACAGGATGATATATCAAGTATACATCACAGGGCTGAGAAAAGCCATCCATTGACCTAAAAGTGTTTTTTTCTCACACACACACAAAAAGCAGTGATACAACCCCAAATCACGAAGAAATCCGCAGCATTGTGTTACGACTTTCCCAAAAAAACGGGCAGTTCACGTCAATGATGTCCTGCTGTTTGTGCCTGATTTCATGCCCTGAAAATGCCAACATGACTTCTCACTTCAGCTGCGCGGCAGCTCAATTCAGCTGGGTGACCGGTGAATGATATTTTACTATTTTCCATATATTTTCATGAATCGAGCTATTCATTCAGCTCATTTTGGGGGAGTGGAAACACCAAGATTTACATCTAAAATTCACCATCCTGAAAGGCCAGATCTCGAAAAATCCTGTGACTCCAGACTCTACAAAGAGGGCATACAGGCTTTGGACGCCGACGTGTTTGCAAGGCGCAGACCTGGGGACTTCAGGAACTGTTTTAAAAAATTGGGCCACTCCAAGATTTGGGGGTGAAGGGTGAGGTATTAGATATTATAACTCCAAGGTTTTCTGCAGGTTTGAGATTTCTGAAGGATATTGAGGAGGGTGAATGTGATTTTTTTTCAGATCTGAAATTACAAATATCAAAATGTTTTATGATCAACTACAGTTCAATACAAAAATTCAATAAGAATGAGATACCTCAAAGTTTTTGACTTATAATCTTATATATCCATAATTTTTCCAGAATCAGAAGTAAACGGCCCATTTTTGTGAGGAACAAAAGCCTCAAACTCCTATGGGGAGGGCCGTACACCACGGCCCTAGGAAGGTGACATCATCCGAAACGTGGCTGGTAAAGTTTAATAGGTTGAAAGGTTTCGAAGTTCCTCTTCTCCACTTTTTTTTTTTTACGGGGGGAATGGGCGTGGATACGCCACCTACTGTTGGGTGTTTGGAATGGGTATATTTTTTCAACTTATGGGTATATCACATGGGTAGTTTTATGGGCATCCCACCTTGAATTTCGAATTGATGAGTTGAGAAGACACCTGATGTTTGATGAAAGCATGGTGATCGTTTCATGCTAAGGAAAGGGTCTTTGAGACATCAGATAAGATAAAAGTTTAAACTAAAAACGTTTTGATCTCGCAAGTCATTGTATCAACCAATGACCCCGACTGGACAGGTAATGTACGTTTCATTGTACCATTCACCAACCCTCCCAACGTTGATCTATCTGAGCAAAATGCCAAGCAGAAGTGATGTGCGCATTCAGGCCATGCCTAAAGGACCCGGTGAAGGGATGTGTGACTCGTCCGTCAGAAGATATCATTTCAATGAAATTTCAAAAGATCCTATAAATCGCACTGAGAAAACTGATGAGTCTCAAAAGAAAAAAATCCAAGTCAACATTTGTACACTTTGTGTTTTAACAAGTAGTGTTGACATACAAACCATTTCGAATGACTCTATTATTTAATACAACCTTTACCTCTCTCAGTCAAAAAATGCCACTTTTTCAAAAGCCCAGTCAGTGAGCAGCTTCGAGTAGGTTATGAGGTCCCATTGGGCGTCAAAAATGGCCGAATCATTTAAAAAGAAAAATGTTTCAAATACTGTTGATGTTGAAATCCTACTGATAATGGAAATGTCCCATTATTTAGAGGGTTTTATACATCCCAGGTGGTGCAGGATTTCAGCCATCAACCGTATGACATAGATTCATGACAAAAAAACGGACCCTCCGTTCAACCTAAATCCCCTAAAAAGGGAACGATCACAATATCCCACCAAACGGGGATTTCGGAAAATCATCGACTCGGAAGTGTTTTGAAAGAAGGGTAATATGTGACCTTGCCAGGAGGGTAATTTAGAACAAAAACTCATCTTGAGACATCTTCCGAATCTCATTTCCTCCGATGCTGCAACAAAAAACTGCCGAAAACCCTCCCAGGGTTTCGGTCGTTGGAATCGGCGGGGCCCCCAACGACAGGTTCACAAAGTAAACTCCAACAGACTGGACATGGTGACTCCAGGTCTCCACCTCCACCCAACGAAAACCCCGAAAACACCAACAACCCACTCGACAACTGAGGATTGACAATAGATTCATGGGGGGGGTTCCGAAGATAGTGACAGTGGTACCCCCCAAAATCATCCATTTTAATTAGGGTTTTCCATTATGAACCATCCATTTTGGGGTTTTTGGAAACACCCACATGCTCAAATGGTTGGAAGTGTCCAACAAGTCCATTGTTTTAAACAGGGGAAGGAAACTCCTGGGATGTATCCGCAACCTACCAACTGGTGGGTTCCATTTCTGAAGCATGAAGAGTATGATTTTTGTATTCCCCCAATTATTTGCTGGGGTTTTGTTTTTGCATCACTGGCTTTGGGAGGATGTTTTTTCATCATCAACCATATGAAAAGCTTCTTTTCTCTGAGAACCTTGGTTTGCCACATGGAGGTTCTTGGTGTCTTTTTCTGGATTCTTCTGGTAAAAATGAACGGTTCCAAAGTTCTTGAAGTTTGCTGTAATTCTTTGCATATTTCAAAAAGAGGATGCCTCCTGAGTACAGCACAAGCGTTTGAAAAAAGAGGAAAATCCAACTCTCGCAAATATCGCCTGATTTTGCTTCACTCATTGGCCATGGCGGTCAAAACCCCTCAGTGAAATGAAGGGCTGAACTCTCTTGAACCACATCCGCCTCCTTAAGCAGGAAAGTTGTTTGGCGCATTGGATTTACATGTAGGTCAGGTTTTACTTTGTTCAACTTATTCTGAGAAACATCTTTCATTGCACATGTACCCGTTCCATCCAACCATTTACCATGTGAATCAATAAGCTAACATGATATTCCATGAGTTCAGATTCAGATTCCAAGATGAATTGATAAATGTCATTTCCTACAAGTCTTGCTGTGTTGCATCATCTGGGTCCATTATTCTGCAGCATTTTTTTTTTTGGGTGCTTGAGAAGGAGGAAGCCACGAAGATAGATTTTGAAGGATCAAACGAATTTGATTCCAGTACCTGTTAAATCCCACCAAAAATCGGGCTCAAAAAAGGGCTCTGAATCATTGAAAATCATGAAGTCCGCAAAGTCAGTGAAAGTGGTGTATTTCGAGGTAGATGCTTAATTCTGAATCTGTCGGCCCCACTAAGATCGGTGTCTGATGATGATGATGATGATGATGATGATGATGATGATGATGATGGATCGCGATGAGGAAGAGGATAACATCACGGATGCTGGTGCCGATCAAAACACACCGGCAGCTACGGAGTAGAACACACTGCAATGATCCAACTTGGCTGATCCCAAGCTATCCATGAATCGAGGTCGTGGCAAAAAATACAGAAAAACAACATGTCCTAATGCGCATTTTCCGATGATATTGAGGTTGGTTCCTTTTGACTATGAAATCAGTTCCCTCAATATTTCATTTAGGGACATACTTCCCACCCTTCCCACCAATTGCATAGGGACATAGACAACTACTACATTTGTGAAGATGAAAAACCGGTGTTTTGGGAGACCAATCTTCGTCAAGGTGCTGAAAATATTCCCAATCGTAATACCCTAAAAATGGTGGTTTCCCTTGCGTGTGTATGGTGTTTCCTATGGGAATAGCCTGAATATATTACCCTTTTTTTCATGGTGTTCCACTTTGATGCTACCAAGACCAGAAAAAATTCATGGAGTCGTTCCATGGATCGATAACATGACGTGATGCTGGCGTTTCGTGGGGTGGAACTGCCCAGCCAGCGCGGGTGGAACTTTCAAGATTGGGAACTGCCTGAAATCCATAGATGTATTGTACTATGATGTATGTAATAATATTCCCTATTTCCACTTCCACAACGGGAACTGCCTAGAAAAAAACTTCTTGAAATTACAAATCTCCATCCGCTCATAGGAGCTGCACTAATTTTGATTTTTTGCGCAACTGCATTTCAGGTGGCGCAACTGCATTTCAGCGACCTAAGATATGCATGGAAGACGGGTGCCAAATGGCAATTCTTTCATCTTGATTCAGAAAGCGGCTTTGAGATTCTAAAATATATATATATATATATTTCTTTAACAAAAAAAAATTGAAAGTTCAAAATTTGAGGATGCATCTGAGATTCATTTTTTTAAGCAGCAGCATCAATACATCTTGTCTTGCTCATACCTCCCATTGAGGTGCACACACCAGGCGAACTGTCACACTTCCTGTTGCCCGCAGGAAGACCGCCTCTGCCCAGTGATGTTTGGAAGGGATGAGGTTACCTACAAATGGTGGGGTGCCCAAAAAAACATC
Source organism: Breviolum minutum Mf 1.05b.01 (assembly GCA_000507305.1). Lineage (NCBI taxonomy): Eukaryota > Dinophyceae > Suessiales > Symbiodiniaceae > Breviolum > Breviolum minutum. The sequence continues at coordinate 14,572 of DF243655.1, read as the reverse complement.
AAGCCCTCAACTAGGAGCATTCAGTTTTCCAATGAACTTCCAGACCAAACAGAAGACATGGAAATCTTAGGGCCGTTAAAGGGTTTGTTGTAAATGTGGTAAAGGTGAATCACCTGCCAAATCACCTTGATTTTTTCACGCGCTGAAAATATGAGTAATACAACTTTTCTAGTTGGTGGTTTCAACCCCCTTGAAAAACATTAGTCAAAATGGGAATCTTCCCCAAGTAGGGGTGAAAATAAAAAATATTTGAGTTGCCACCACCTAGTATAAGTAATACAACTTTTGTTTATTATCCCATGAGAGGGAATCCCCAAAAGGTGTGTGTGGTTTTTACGGACAGCACCCTAGCTAGTGACCCTTAACTGCAGGGTCTTGGAGTAGCTGCCCGCCTGTCTGTCTAGGGCGACACCGGGAACCGAACCCGGATCTTCTCGCTAGGGGAGAGCGAGAAGTACCACTAGACTATACCGGACCCCGGGAATCCCCAAAAGGTGTCGTGACCTAAAAACTGATGGAGTTATTTTTCGGCCATCAGGTTTAATAGCTGTGATCAGGGCTAAGCGGCTAAACGCGACGCCAGATGCCCCAGACTTTGCATATCTTCCTGCATATTTGAAAACCTTTAAAAAAAAAGCAATGGAATGATTTTCGGATACCTGATATACCTGTACCAATTGATACCACCATTTTCCAGAAAACAAAAAAAGACATGCTGAATCTTAACGAATCAACGAATCAACCAAGCAGCCATCCATGTGGTGAAAAAACCTTGCCTTGGCCACTTCAAAGGGGACATCTGTGGTGTAAAACCCCATAGTTTGGGACGCCACCTGCGGGCCAAGGGCGGCGTTCGACATGCTGTTGATGGTTCAGAAATCCCAAACGACAACCACCGGTTGGATAGTGCTAAAACCCGTCGTAAATAATGGGATTATGTGATATGTATCATATCAACTGGTGAGTTGACCGGATTTCTGAGCCATCAACCGTTTGACTAGTGGTAGAGAGTGCAGCGTCTTTTTTATGTATATAAAAAGGATTCCTGGGAGCTCCCCCTTCAAGATACAGGGGATGTTCTAAGCACTGAGTAGGACCTCCCTGGTAAACACCCAGCGCCTGATATTCTCTTCATCGGTTTTTCTGAAAGATTTGGAAAGGTCGACCCCTGTTGTGCGGATGGTAGTGATACCATCCCACCTAGTAGAGGGTGTTCATACATCTCAGGTGTAGGAATTTTGTACATCAACAGCACGTACCAACATAAACATATCATACTATCATAATATGATTCTTATACCCTCCAGATTCAAGATGAACCGATAAACCATGAACCATGCCAAAAACAATTTGCTTGCTCTTGTTTCAATGCTGCCTTTGCCTGGGCACCCACAACAAACTACAATTCATAACAAAATTTCCTCTTCGATCGGGGTAAGTTCTCCCACCTTTTGATATACAGGTTAAAAAAAGGTTGATTTTTTAATAACGTCCAAAAAGAGTTGGGGCAAGTTTATACCAAAAAACATCCAAAACGTCGATATGAAATCCACCCAACTCCTTCATTTTGATTTCTATTCCCTCACCCAAAACATCCCTCAACTCGATGCCTCTACCTCCTCATCACGGAATGAAGGACTTGGGTCACGCACTACGTGTCACTTCGTTGACCGAGAGAGTTGGAGAGATGATATTTTATTCAACTCGGATTGTTTTGAAAACCTTTTTAATTGAGAAATGGTCACCATTTGTATAATTTTTTGTTACAAATTCTTTAGATCAGAGCTTTTTCAAAACGTTGAAAAATATAACAACTTGTATATGTTTATTCTAAGAAACTCCTGTTGCGGTTGAAGCTTGCAGTCAAAAAAAATTGAGTCAACATGTCTCCAGCAGTTTCCATTTCGACATCCTCACCCTCGGGCATCGGACTGTAGCTTGTGCTTTACCACTGTGGTCCTTTCCTTCCAGCAAAAATGAAACTTTGTTGGAAACGACTCAATTCCCCCCGTTTTGATTTACCTCTCAGTATGCCTGATTGAACTTTTGAAATACCAGAATCACTAGCATGGTTCATTCAATTATCCTACCTCAAACTAAGAGCTCACACCTGAAAATTGATGATTTGAAGACTATTTCAGGTGCTTTTACTGTTAGTTCAAGGAAGGGTATAATTATTCTATATATCATATCTTCATAGAACTTCATATTTCCTTATTATTACTTAAAGTTCCTTATGTTTTCCAGCATGATTCGGGGAAAGCCCGAATCGCCGAAGCAGCATAATTTCTTCACACCACATGCATGAAGCCTTCAAAGAGGGGAGTCATCCTATCATCAAGGAATTCATGATTGGAAATAAACAAAATTAATTACCCACCACCATCTGGGTGTGTCTCAAAATTTCTGGACACAAAAAAACATCTAAAGTTGACTGGTGTTCTACCAAAATGAACCAGTTAGTAACAGAAAATCAGGGGTTCCCTAATTTTGAGAGTTTCTCTGAAACTAACATAGCTATTACCAGCTTGTGCTGTAACAACATCCTCCAAGCCTCAAAAATGAAAATCCAATGGCGTCTTGTTTTTTTTTCCCCTCCACGGCTGGAACCTAAACTTCCATGTGAGTTTTCAGTGTAGATCAAGAGGTTGTTTGGGGTTTATAGAGGATTATACGACCCCGTGTTATAGGGATTATGATAGGCCAATATAAATTCCCTTTTAACCAACCAGTATAATGGAAAGTAAGGCCAGGTTTCATGTTAACTGTGCAGCAAAATTCCATCAGACTCCACCATGTGGAATCCTCCCATCCCATCCTTCCATGAGAGTTGGATATCTAATTCGAGTCGTTGAGGAAGATCACCCAAGTCCTCTATGACCTTCAGGGAATCTTTAAGCAACATAAAAGAGGGATCTGGAATAAAAAACAAGGAACGAAATCATTTTAAATCAGAGTATCATGTCAATCATATCAGGCATATCAAACATATCAATCATATCAATCCTATCATCGTATACCATGATGTCTTCATGTCATCGTATCATCGTATCATCATATCATCAAAACATCAAACCATGATGTCATGATGCCATCATATCGATGTAAACACAATTCATTCACTCACATCACATCACATCATTCCATCAAAAAAAAACATATCATTCAGTCAAAGCCAGTGGTTTCCCAAGGGTGCTTCATGATTCATGTTGGACCTGACCATTGACATGTAGGGCAATGGGCTTGGGCACTTCAGGCTCTTCTGGTGGATCACCTGCAAAGGTCCATGGCTGGAGGGCACCAAAATGATGGCGTTGGAAAAAGGTGGTTCCTTTAAAAGTATGGCCATTTTTGGTATCTATGTTAGATTTTTGGGGTGTACTTGCAACTCGTTTAGCCGGACTTTGATGCTAAACTCCTTTGATCCGTGCCCAGACCGCCCTACAACCTGAGTGAGAAAGTTTCTTCAAAAGAAACATCTCGACATCCTTGTACGAATTACAGTTGGTTTTGTTTCTGTCATCTGCAATAGCTCATCTTAAAAATCTAAAAAACATACAACTTCTGTACACATTGTCACCATAGTTTCATTTCATTTTCGAACCAAATCTCCCACCCTAACCCACCGCCATTTCGTTTTTGTCGTTTTTGTTGCCACCTGGCTCTCGTGGCAACTTTGGTTCTGGTCGAGGTCTCCGGATGGTGCAGGCCTTGCCACAACTGCAGGCTGGTTGAGTGAGAAACGTCGAAATCGCCTTCTGGGAACGAGAAAACATCTCCCACCTTTCACGGGAAGGGAATGGGAAAATCATCGACTCAAAAATGCATGCCTTTCCTTCAAGGGATATGAGATATGTTTGCAGGAGGGTAACCTTGAATTAAAATCAAACTTGAAAGAAAATTGAAACAGGATTGATATTCATAGAAACTAAATCTTAGTGATTGAAACATTGAAAATTGCTGACACTAGGATTGATTTCTTGGAGATTCCCGCACACCTTGAAGCGTAAATAGACAACCGTCTATATAGAGGTGTGCTCTTTTCAATATTTGAGCCTCTGGGAGAAGGTTTAACTGTTCCTTGCAAAACAAATGAGTCTCCAGTAACAGCGTCATCTGAACACGTTTGGACGCTCTGAGAGGCCCTAGAGGTAATTCTTAATAAATCCAGATATTCCCTCATCAAATGGCCAATGCTTCAATAGTTACATTATCTCCACCATTCTGATATTTCCAGCTCAAGCAATCCTCATTCACCGGCCTTTTTTGAAAAAAAGCACGGACTATCAATGAGACTTCGGATACAAACAAAAAAAATACAAAACAAGATGCCGTTGCTTTAGGTATCGCCTTCCGAACAAACAACAATAATAGTATTTGCATGAATATCTAATGATCGATATACATAATTCAAAGGGTTCCCCTGTTCGCTTCCCCCAAGATTTTCATCTTGGGACATCGCCAAAAGGACCGCTTCCTCCAAATCGTCATCAAAAGCTAATCCCACCTCGGGTGAAGGTAATGAAAAATGCCCTTGGAATGATAAAGCTAGAGCAGCACAAGGTGAATTTCATCCAGAAATCGCGGTGCAATTTGCAATGTTACAGTACTTGTTGTTGTTGCTGCTGTTGTTGTTGTGGTTGTTGCTGCTGCTGCTGCTGCTGCTGTCGTTGTGGGTGCTATATACTCCATTACCATGAGTCTATGAGAACTGTGTATTTGATCCACTTCAACAAGGAGATCCCCACCAGTGTTTGTACTTCTCTGCTCAGAGTTCTTCCGCATTCAATCATTGCAAGACAACCTTCAGATAGTCAAAGTGACTAGCAAATGAGAGATGCTTCATCACGTTCCTATGTTGTCCTTCTGAGAGGAACGTCTTCCCCTTTATATTCGACCTTCATTATTATTATCAGAACTATAGTCCCTGTAACAATATTCAACAGCACCAGCAACGAGAACAACACCAACAAGAGTTGTTTGCCGCCCAAGAGCAGTAAAAATGAAGGTTAGTCTTGTCGCTTATCACCAGCCACTGATAGTGGCCGGGGGGATGAACCCACAGCAACATACCAGTTTGGTTCCAAAAAGGATCCTTGTTCCATATTGTTCCATCACCATCAGTCACTCCAAGTGGCAGTGAAAGTTCCATTGGACTCCAGATCGATTGATTCGCCTCAGTCAAAATCGGCAAAGTGTAGCACGGCTTTCGAAAATGGGAAAAATTCACGAACCCAAAGAGAACATCCTGAGAGATATCATGCTTCAGGAGACCTGCATGGATATTTGCAAAAATGCGCTAAGCATATAACAAAGCACATAGAAGGTACCTCAATGATTATATAATATGTTGCATATATCTGGTCAGTTTGTCACAAAACTACACCTATACCTCAAAAACGCTGACATCATCATTTCCCAGAACCCCCACTATCCTGATCTTAGTACCCTTTTTGGGGGGAAGCATTTTTGTGCAAAACTTCATTTACACAAAATGATTGCCTCCCTCGAAGGCCGTGACATAACAAGGCGATGGTCAGACGACTCACCTGGGACAGAAGGATGGAACTTCTTAGGACCTCTTGAAACCCATAGGATAACCATTTGGAATACCCGGGTCGTTTGTCAAAACGAATCTCTGTTGGCTGATGATCGGCTTTCTCGGTTGTCATTACCTTTAGATCGGCGAAACTTTTCGGAAAACCAATAGTACATGAGTCATGGAGATTTGACGTTGCCATTAGACAAGAAATTCCCCAGCCGTCCAGTCGGGATATGATGGTATATATATATATATACATATACATACATATATATAATTGCTGTACGTACTTGAAATTAGGGATATGTATGATATGTACTAAATCAACTCGTTCCCCTGATTATCTCCATCAATCGTGATGGCTAAAATCATGCAGCATAAATCCTGCGATATAATGATGTAGACCTTGATAAACTAGCCAATTGATGCATGATTTCAGCCATCAACAGCATGCATTGATGGTTGGGGCACTAATATTTAAGGGATGGCCACCAAACAGCAGGATAATGTCACGATGACCAAATGCTGGTCTGCCATTTACGTTTACGGCACAAGGCTCGTCTTCCACCAGCTACTCAACGAAACATACAGTTGTGGCCACCGTTGATGGTTCAGAAATCCAGCGATCACCAGCCCAGTTAGCAGTTGAAATCCCATTGCCTGTACAGTCCGGTTTTTTTACATCCCAGGTGGCTTGAGATTTCTTGACCATCAACAGTACCATTGAAAGCTAAAGCATGACGCGGGTTTTCTTCTTACTTAGCCAATATTTTCTCAACATTCACATGTTGAGAAGGCCAAAATGGCCTTTAAGAAATGTGCCTAAAAACTCACACGTTCCGAACGATGCCTGTACACCGGGTGCATCAAATGGGTGCCTCAGGAAGCAAATTTGTTCGAGGATGAGAGGCCTACGGCCTAGACCTGGTGGGTAACCGTAGATGGTGTGTAACTCAAATGGTATTGCTTAAGGCAAGGGTCACTAGGATTACCAACCCAAACCAACGAACCTATTTTTAGGGGGAAATCCCACCAAAAATCCACCACAGATTTGCATTGTCTTTGAATCTCCCCGGGCCGCTGTGTTTTGGGAAAATCACCACCGACTCTTGCCCCACACTTTTGGTGGGTGCTCAATGTCAACATCCTAACAAGCAATGTGAAAGACAACAACAATGACCTTACCACAATTAACATCTTTGATCCAAGAAAAGAAAGGTGTGGAGCGTTGATTCACAAAAACCTGGCACTTTGGTGCCTTTTTTGCTAAAAAGGATTGGATGTAACGTCATACAGTATCTTCAAAAGAAAATCACAACCTCTATTCTTGCAGCCACGGAAAACCCAAAAAATACATCAATCTCAAAGCAAAGAAAGATTGCCCCCCAAAGAGTGACTATCATATCAACAATCCAACAACGACCAATTAAAATTTACATATCTGGCTCATTCTGGACAGGATTCCTTTAAAAAATGTTGGGCCACAGATTATCCCTAAACGCCCTACCCCCCTTTTTTTGGGGGGGGGTATATATCCCGGAGGTAGACCTCAGAATGATTAAAAAAAATTAGGTTTCAAAGGCCAAAACAAATCTGCAGATTCAACAAATCTGATGGCCATGTTTGCGATTGTTTGTTTGAAAATTTCCAAACGGACCCATGAAGAAGTCTTGGATGTTTTGCCCGAGATGTTTTTCGGATGTCCAAACTCACCACTTCTGTTGAGATGCTGCGAATCAATTTCCAATTCAACCATTTCTTCAGTGTTTTTCCAATTTTACCATCCCCAATCCACCAGCCTCTATCCAATTGGGTGTTTCCAAAAATAATGGTATCCCCAAATCATCCATTTTTCATAGGGTTTTCCACTATTTAAACCATCCATCTTGGAGTACCCCCTATTGTTGGAAACACCCAATTCACCCATTCCACCGCTGAATGGAAGAAAAATGTCTGTCTCGAGATGCTGCCAAAATACATCAGCTCGGATACTGAAGCTAAACCACCGCTGGTCATTAGGACCTGAGCTGTTCGAACGGTGAGAATCTTTAACGGGATATGCGGATAGCGAAGCCCGGGCCCAGCACCCTTGACCAATGAATCATATTGACATGTTTTACATGTTTTTTAAATCAGAAAGCTGTAAACTTGTAAACTTATCAAATATATGTCTGTGTATGAGACTACCATATGATAATGTGTACATCAAAAAACAACTTGAGTAGAAATCCAATAATCCTATTGTGATACTCCAAGATTTAAACAACATAAGACCTCAAGGACTTCTCTGTTCCACCCAATTGCGCCTGGCAAATGTCATTTGTTTCACAGTTGTTCTTACAAAAACAAACCTCTCAAAAAGCCTATATACTGTAAGTACATGTTTAAAAAAAAGAACCTACTCCCCAGAAAACTAACGGCTGGAACCTGCGATTTGCACCCCTTTGATTTGTTTGGAAACTCCTCGACTCAAACCCGTCATTTTTAGGTTCCAGCCGTTAGTCTTCGGGGGAAGTACAATTCCAACGTTGAAGTATCAGGAGTGGAAAAACCCTCGAAAAATACGATCAAACTATGTATATACCAACTGTTTGATTTAGGGAGGTACCCCAAAACAAGTGCTGCTTCGAACATGAGACTTTTTTCAGATAAACTGTAACAGTTCATTGATTAGTGGTGCTGATTCATCCCTTGGGTACTATCACCATCATCATATATCAGTATCATTTAATGAACTACCTCGCAGTAACAGTGGCAAACGCAAGTTTTACAGAGATTCCCTACCAAAAATGCTTCGATAATCCCGATGTTCGCATCCCAAATGTCATCATATATCATCATTATATATGTCATAGATTTGTGTATCCCCATCTTTTTGATGCTTTCATCCCCCAATAGAACTGATGCCCTTTGAATGTCTGCCACCCCAAACCTTCCTCCCTTCCAATTTTTTTGTAGGTCCCAAAAGGCCAACGCTCCAGGCTCGGCATCTTTGGCCTTGACACCAACCCAAAGAATGACATGGAATCATCCAAGGGAAAAAATCACCGATCGAAAAAAAATGACCATAGGAATTTCTATGGATTTTTGATTTCCCCCCCAAATTGCCAAATGGATAATTATATAATACATAATTGAAGTATGGGATTGATTCTGCTTATTTTCTGCTTCACAAGGATATCACGCCCAGGCATGTTGAGGGTGATTTGCACATTCACTGGGAGTTTTCTTTGTGCTTGCAATGGGAAGAAAAATCGAGGGTTTCTGTTCCCAAAATGCAGGTATGGCGGCATCTTGAGAACATCATATTAGATACAGTAGGTCCTTCATGTCAAGAGAGACAATGCTACATATATTACACCCCCAAATGGATGGCATTCTGCCATACTTCTACTTCCAACCACATTTTTGGAGGTTGCAAAATCCATCTATATTTTGGAAAACTATGATTTTGGTGCTTTGAACCCATTTGAAAAAATATGGTGTAATCCACTTGAACACTTGGATCATTTTCCTTAGGTAAAAAATCCGAAAACACAAAACCTCCAATCATTTTCCTGTGGGTAAAAAAGCATACACTCCCTAAAACTCACCTAGCCCCTAAAAATGAGCTATACCAAAAAAACGATCCAAAAGGAAAAAAAAACATCTTCCAACCATCCATTTTCAGGTGCTATGTCATATGAGTTTAAGAAAAAGTCTTTGAAACCTCCACCTGTCGAAACCATCGAAGCTTCAATCTCTCTTTCGCTGCCTCGCCTCTGTCGCATAGAGCTTCAAATTCTCCTCGTCGCCGTCGACCTGGACTTTCTTACGGATGCTCAGCGATCACGTGGCTTCTCAGGAAATTCTTCCCAAAAACATACTCCCCGGAAGTTTTTAAAAAAAACTAAAAGTAGGTCATCCCAAAATGAAGATAGTCTTCCAACAATCATTTTTTCAGGGGCTATGTTAAACTTCATGGGTGTAAATCAATTCAAAATCATCATGATTCCACGAGCATAAGTGAACACGATGATTTATGAGGTTGTTCCCTTAACAATGGTTTCAAATTGAACCATGATTTTCTGGACCTAAACGATGTACATCAATAAACAACAAAAATCTACCAGGCTTCGAGTTGCTCGGTGTCCGACCCCCTTGTCATTCTGACGGGTATGAACTCAAGGCAAACGTTTTTGTACATCCATTATTTTGGTTTGCCCCAAATGGATGACACTCAAAACATCTCAAACCTTTTCTTTGCAAGAAGTATTCTTCTAAGAAGCATCCCAATTTAGGTAGAATATTGAAACAACAAATCAAAAAGCAAAGAACCCTTCTCTTTAAGGTATAAATTTTGTTGCTTAAAAAAAGGGGGCACGACCATCCCACCAATCCAACCTCCCATTCCCTTCCAGTTCAAGCCTCCCAGACTTCATCTTTCAAACTCTCCTCGAACTTTGAAAAATCTTGTTCGAAGACCAAGATCTCTTTCGGTGCCTGGCCCCGGTTTTGTGGTTTTGTGACATCTTCTCATCCCACATGGTGGCAGGAAAATCGGATCAAACATTGCAAACCACCCCAGCTCATGTCAGTCAAAGCGTTGCATCATCTTCCGTTCTTCCCATACTCATACTTCATCGTCTTGAAGATGCCCATCTTCCACTGGTTGATTCGTGGAAGAAAAAAACACAGTCAAAGTAAAGGATATAAAGTAGATACAGTAATTGAAACGTACATGGCACTGTCCCTACATATTGGTTGATATGGACCCTCTACTAACCTATTATATACCTTTTAGTATCTGTGCCATCTTTTTTGACCTTAACGTACTATAAAATATCACAGATCGATTGTGTGATTCAGATTGCCAAAGAGATACTTCAATTCTGTTATTCTACTGGAATCCCTATCTCCAGGATGGTTACACCCGTGAAAACCAACATGACATGCTGAAAAATCCCCCATGTTCAATAGGAAATACATTTTATCATCTTCATTCATGGTGGATTTTCCAGCTATAGCGACGGACAAACACTTAGAACCTTTTTTTTTTTCCAAAATTCTGATTCTACAGTTAGAACCCCCTCAACTTTCCTTGTTTAACCAAAAATTCATCACTTAGAACCTTTCAGTTAGAACCCCCCCCC
>DF243654.1:55797-88798 GCA_000507305.1 Breviolum minutum Mf 1.05b.01 | reverse complement strand
GTGGAGAAGTGTTGTAGAGAAGTGTTGTAGATGAGTGTTATAGAGAAGTGTTGGTCATCGTAGCACAGACAAGAAATGCCGACAAATGCACAGTTGTTTGAGTATGAACCTTTTCGCCACTTTTGCATTTCTATTGCCAAATCATCCTACCTTGTCTACAACCTTCGACTATCTCAAACAGCGAAAAAAAACTGCAGAAAAAAATAGACACAAACGCACAGTGGTTTCATTGTAGCTGGTCCATCTTACTTCAACATGTGAACATTCGGGTTCGTGGTTTCCATCTTGTTTTTAACTATATAGTTAAAAATAAATTTTGTATATATACAAAATTTGTCTATTTTACAAATTTTAACTATATAGTTAAAATGTGTATATATACAAAATTTTGTCTTAAAAGATCCTCCTGGAACCCCTTGTATCGGCTTGCCTCACAAACCTGGAGTTTTGCTGCAGTTGAACTTCAAGATTTGGAATGTCTTTCCTTGCGATCAACACCACTTGGTCTGGCAAAATGCAACGCCTTGGTTGTAACTCCTTACTCGGTGCAACAGATGCCTTCGGACGACTTGGTAGTGGAGCCGCTTTTGGAATCGCCACAGGCTGTTTTGGGCTAGCCTTTGGTGGCGTCACAGGTTGACGAGGACCCGCTGCTTTTGGCACTGGACCACCCTTCGGCAAAGCACCCAAATCACGAGATGACGAAGAAGCCGCCTTTGGAACAGAGGCCCAGAGAATCCGATATTGAAAAAATTCAATCCCTGTATTGAAAAAATCAAGTTCAATATTATTGAAAATTGTCTGGCTCAGAGGCTTGAAATTCAATACCATGATCAATCCTGAAATTGGTTTGATATTGATTTGGTATTGATCCTGATATTGGTCTGATATTGATTGCGATATCGATTTGGTATTGATCAGGATATGGTTTGGCATGATCTAATTTGGATCTCGAGTTCACAGCGCAAAAAGAGTTTTGCTGCGATTTTACAGCGAGTTCACAGCGCAAAACTAGTTTTACAGCGTGTTCACGGCGAGTTCACAGCGCAAAACTAGTTTTACAGCGAGTTCACAGCGCAAAACTAGTTTTACAGCAAGTTCACAGCGAGTTTACAGCGCAAAACTAGTTTTACAGCGGGTTCACAGCGAGTTTACAGCGCAAAACGTGGTTTACAGCGAGTTCACAGCGAGTCTACAGCGCAAAACGTGGTTTACAGCGAGTTCACAGAGCAAAAGCACGGATATTGATCAGGTATCGATCTTGGGATTGGTCTGATATCGGTTTAAAATATTGATCTGATATCGATCGGATATTGAAAAAAGGATCAATCCTCAGGATTGAAAAAAACAGCTTTTACGATTGAAAACAATATTATCGATCGGGATTGATCAGGATTGATTTTTTTCAATATCGGATCCTCAGGGTGAGACCTTTGGAGAAGGCACTGACTTCGCCTTCACAACAGGTCTTTCTACCACCTCGTTCTCTTCGGCACTCGACTCAACCTCCCAAACTGTTCCAACAGTATAAACGTCTGAAACTAACGTCAAGCTCCACGGTGATGCGTAGCCTCTTCCAGATTCGTTCACCCAAGGATATACCTTTGAGTAGCGACGAGCTTTCAGTCCCTCCACTACATCCCTTACTTTTTGCCGATTTCCTCTTTTGCCCCCACGACCTTTGACTATGCGCCAAAGCTGGTCACTGATGGGAACTTCTTCAGGGACAGCGAGGTTGACGTAGTCCAGCGCAATGGCTACAACTAAAATATGGCTGATAACCACAGGTTACCAAAGCCGAACACCCTCGCGCTCACTTTTTGATGCAATCTTGAGCCAAAGTATTGGCGATGTCGCAAGATCTATACATGTTCTGTACGTCATGCAACGCAAACTGTATTTCTGGTGGATCCTAATTTTAGGATAACCATAGCTTTGAATTACAGCACATAGTTATTGGTGATACAGACTCATCAGTAACACCTAGACAGGAATCACCCGAGTTTCCAACAACTGGGGTCGATGCCGAATGGGAGTGCTGTATGGCCCCAAATTCTTCTTCTCGCAATACCGAAATATTTCAACGAAAACCTGATAAAGGAACCATGATGTTTGAAATTGGCTTGGCTAACAAAAAACCTGTATCTCGTGTCGTTCGACCAACGGTGACTACAATGTGATGACACTGAACAAAATTACAATATGTGCATCAACGCATCGGTCTTGAATGGCCCACATTTTACAGTGCTCCGCGGAAGCTGGTAGCCCTCCCCAAAATAATATTTCCGTGGACTCAAGTACAGGTGACACGCACAAGTCAAGAAGTGTAGATTCCAAACCTCGTTTGTTTTTGCAGCAGTCAAGTGTAAAGAGTTGACATGTTTCACACAGTGCCTGAAAAGGCTAGACATGGAAGCCTGTGGATGCTTTTCGTTGCTCAAGAGTGAAAACAAGCGTTGTGCTTGAGGAGGGTTATGAGCCCAACGAACCTGTGTGAACCAAGCAATGGCCGCAAGCAGCAGGGCGCTGTCTTGGGATGCGGGTATGGATCGAGGTCCAAATCTGTGGTGGAGCAGTATTGCAAGGTCAAACTGGAACTTGATGAGCAAGGCCGAAAGACCTTCCTGAAGCTGAGGAGACTGTGGAGGAGGCGGAGTTGCCCCCGGTGCCTGGTTGTGGCGAAGGTAGATCCTGATTAGGAGGGAAAATCAAGTCGGGGAAGGTCGCCGAGTAGACACTGAAGGACATGCCGAGGGAGGAGAGCGGTGGCTTTGACTTTTCATTACTAGCAAGTTGGATGAATGCAGGTAGCGGCAAAGGAAGGTCCTTGAGGACGGAGGGCCAAATGCCTTTGGAGGAGCCTTTAGAAGAGCAAGGACCTCGACGTGAAGAAGAGGCGAGAAGAGCTCTTCAGGAAGAAGGAGAAAGGAAAGCAAAGCGGGCTCGTGGGATCTTGATTGCTAGGGTTCAAGATGACTTGGAACGAGCTATGGAAAGGGAAATGTATCTACAGCTTCATGAAGAAAATCTACGACTGAAGATGGAGATGGAAGCAATGCAACAACAGAAGGCAGATCCCCAGTCCATCGGAATGGTCCGAGGTGTCGGTAGAACATCAAGCGTCTCAACGGACTGCAGGTGAAGGCAAGTTGGAGCGAGTTCGATACAATCCCGATGCCTGGCGGCTGCTTTGATCCCCAAAACTGAGGTCGGAGGCCGTATTGCATGTATGGCCCTGAAAAACATGTCTGGCCCTGAAACCCCAAATGGCAAACCCTCCACCACCTAGATGTTGTATCCTGTGAGGGCCACCATGGATACATGTGGCTGCAATAACGAATTAAAAATGCAATGAGCGCAGTGCTGCGAGATGCAAAAATTGGACTGTCACCAAGACTGTGAGTGTGCTATTTAAGCCACTGACAGACTGATTGGAACACAAATCATGTGCAAAGGTGAACATGCATGTGTTTTTTGTTGGGCCCAAACTTTTTTAATAGTGTTATGTTGGGCACACACACATGCAAAACAAACATGTGTACATATGTAGGTGAATTACGTTCGTAGTGACAATACAAACCAAACCGAAACATTGCCTCGCCTTAGACCTGGGCTGGCCCAGGTGTGTTTGGACTTTGTTTTTTGGGGTGGAATCAGCTGCATGTGTGATAAAGAAATATATTGCTAGGTGCTTTGGGTTGTAGGGCCTTTGTAGGGTGAATTTTAAAAACACGATTTCACCCCTGTGAACTTCCATCGGGAGCACTGACAATTCAATTCCAATGAGGTACCAAATGTTTGGCAATTTTCCAGTTGCGGCAAGCTCCAAACATCACAAGCTAACGGACATCAAGCGTGTGGCCAGGGAACATGGTTGGTGCCCAAAGTTAAGATCCTGTTGTGCTGACGATGATGGTGATGAAGATGATTCATGCTTCAACTCGATCATGTTTTCAACTTGTTTTACCATTATTGTCCAATCATCATCCTTGTTTTTTCATGAAATAAGTATTCCCCTTCACCCAAAGAAATATAAATCATTCATATCAATGTGAAACACAATTTTCATGATGTTGATTGGTTTTCACACCTTGCTCAAACTCAGGATGATGACCTATCCCAAGATGGTGGCCCGAGCGACCTTGAGGCGATCGCAGATTCCAGCACCACAGCGCCTTCGAGCAGTGATGTGTCTTGTGGCTTGTCCAGTGACTTGTCCAATCCCGATTCTGAGAGACTTGGCAGGATCATTGCACAACTTAAAGGGATTAAGCTATCCACTACGTATACTGCTGCAGAAGCACAGGTGATTTCTTTGGATTCAGAGGAAGAGGAAGACCTAGGGATGAGGAAAAGGTTCGTGATGCCCCATTGGAAGCGGCTACTGCTACCAGTGGTTCATCGCATGTTTCTCCTAGTGAACGTATGAGACTCTACCTTACCCTGAATCTCCTTTTCTAGTGAATTTAGTAAGCACAAAATTTACGTAAATTTTGTGATTTACTTGGCAAAATTTAGTTGGAATTTGAAGGGTCCTAGAAAAGTAAATTTTCAATAATAGTAGTATTAGTAAATTTGAGTATTATGAGTAAATTAGTAACATTCGTGACATTTTGTAATCATCGTGAAAAAGATGCACATATGAATGATTTTTGAATATATAGTTATAGTTGATTTTCTATGATTTTCTGCCATTGAAACACAATACATGGGAAGAAGCAACAAAATGGGAAGAAAGAAACCTGGTTTACTTGAGACAATTGGCTTTTAGATGATGCTTGGTTTACCTGAGGTGATGGGAGGTATTTGATGTACTTGAGATCATTTATTTGTGTTTGACTTTACTTGTCAGACTTGAATGACTTGAGATTCATTTACCTTTGAGTTTATTTACTTGAGTACTTGAGATTCATTTACTTGAGTTAATTGAGATTCATTTACTTGAGACTTGAGTTACTTGAGTACTTGAAAGACCTGAGAGATTCATTTGCGATTTGCTCATCTGAAACTTTTGATTTGGTTTACTTGAACTATACTTGAGTTTGCATTACCTGTGTGATTGACTGACCTGAGACTTTTGATTGTCAATGGTTTGAACCAACTACACAGGTTTCACAACTTCTTTGTTGAAGGCGCCAAAGTGTAAGGTTCCTTTTTTTGTTTGTGTGTTTCACTGCCATGGCGCGTTTGGAAGCAGTTTATGCAGAGACTTTAGACAAAATAGCAATAGAGAAGGTTAGCAGATGCAACTCTAAGGCAAGATTGGTAGCTGACCCATACATCACAGTGAGCCAAATCCAAAAAACCATAGAAAACTAAATGGGTCACATGAGGACCAATGACTTTTGGACACTTGTGGCACCCCCTGCCTCATTGGCAGTGGCCAACTCGCAGACACCACCAGACCCCAGTTGGTTGTCCAAAGTTTTACCTTTGCTCTACGACTTCTTGGAGTTGGCACCAAACACCAAGTTGCAAGGGACCAAGGTTACCAAAGCTTTGCATGCTATCTACTTGAACAAGAATCTCCAGGTTGACACGAAGCATGGCAAGGTTGAGGATGCTTTGGACAACATGTCCACTTCTGTGAGGATTGTGATGTCAATGCTGAGGCAGGTGAAAACAAATGAGTCGACCAAAGCCAAGGTTTGCACAATCTTGTGTTGAAAAAGGTGATCTTGCCTGATGAGTGCTTCGACCGTGCCTACCAATCAGACAATGATGCAAGCCAAGAACAGCTGGACCTTCAACCTGATATCAAGCCTCTTGCTGATGTGGATCTCACACCAGAAGTTCCTGCACAGAAGACTGCCAAACTTTTTGGGACGATGCCAAAGGCCATTGCAGGAAATCATCAGACAGTGCCAGTGCCTGTGACTTTGACAATCTCTTCGCCTATGAGCATGTGCAAATTGCCAAGCATCTTCGACAAGATCTTGAACGGAGCTCAAGCATCCAGTGGTCAGGCAGCTGTGAGTCAATTATCAGATAAAGACCTACTGGCAGAAGCAATGCAAATGGTTCCAGAGCCAACAAAGCAGAAGCAAGAGAAAGAAAGAAAGAAACCCAGCAAGACAACCGCAGAGAAAACTCAGAAAAGAGAAGAAAGAACAGAAGAAGAAAGGGCAGAAGAAAAAGAAGGCAAACAAGGGAAAGGTTGCAAAGACAGGTGATGCAAAGAAGGTAGAAGCACACAAGAGCAATGATCATTCAGCCCTCAAGATTGCAAGGTTCCAGAATACAAAGTGGAAGTGTACCCAACAGAGGAAGACACATATTGCAATTTGTACACAAGCAGGCATCACAACAAGGCCAAGGCATTGGCATTGAGGTGGGGTTTGCCTCTGGAAGCAGCCAAGAAGAAGGGCAGGGTTGCAGATGCAGCAGCCTTAAAGATGTGGGATGAGGTTAAGAAGGCAACCTGAAGCTGTAGAATCTTTTTTTCACCGCGGTTTAGAGTCTTAGGGGATGGGATTATTCAGAACGAGTTCTGAATGGACTAGATCATGGCTGTAGCTGCGGAATTAAAGACTGGTAGTGTGACAAAACAAAGAAGTAAGAGTTTTAGGTAACAAACCATAGTTCTTCAGCAAATGCAAGTGAAGTGCACACACGCCAGCCAAATCAAAAGACTTTTGCAACAGACTTCAGCAGAGGCAGCAAAGTGCATATTGAGCCTTGTTTCGTGCATGATATCTTTGAAACTTCAGCTACTCACAACCATTGGCACATGTGATTCACTGACCTGAGACTTTTTGATATGTACTTTACCTGATTTACTTGAGACAATTGGCTTTTAGATGATGCTTGGTTTACCTGAGGTGATGGGAGGTATTTGATGCACTTGAGATCATTTATTTGTGCTTGACTTTACTTTTGAGACTTGAGTGACTTGAGATTCATTTACCTGTGAGTTTACTTACTTGAGTACTTGATATTCATTTACTTGAGTTACTTGAGTACTTGGAAGACCTGAGATTCATTTACTTGAAAGGACTGGTGTTATGGATATTTTAGTTGGATTTTAATGCAATTTTGTATGCATTTTGAATGCATTTTGTATGCAATTTCAATGCAGTTGAAATGCACCCTTCATGCAGTTAGACCTGTGTTACTTGAGTACATCAAATGTTGCGCCTGCAAACTAGGCTCAATTTGAGCAAGTGCCTGACATGGGGGCGCACAGAAGGAAAAGAAAGTATGACATCCATGCTTGTTGAACCAACAAATGACATTACATTATCACAAGTACCTTTCACAAGAAACCCAAGTCAATTTTCCCAGGTATGATCACAAGTAAGTAAATATCTGTGAGTCAATTATTGGAAATAATTCAAGTCAATTTTCACAAGTATGATCACAAGTAACTATCACAAATCATCATCAGAAATAAGTCAGGTAAATTATCACAAGCGCCTATCACAAGTAACTTAAACACTTCACCACACTTCAACCTCACAACATGATTAGGAATAGAAAAGCACGGCCTGTATTGCATCAATTCAGAGTTCACTTGCTTCATCGGCCATGTCACGCATGGATGAGTTCAGGGTCTTCTGCAGGAATGTGGATATCAATACCACCGAGGCAGTTTCTTGACCATGTTGTCCTTGTATAGCCTTTTTTGTTTTGCACCTCAATGTTTTTTTTGAAAAGCTTTTAAACAGATCTTAAACAGTACTTGGGGTATAGGTTTATTTTGGATAAAGGGGCAAATGTTTTTGGGATGCTTTGGATTTCAAGCAACCTCACATGTGACACATCAACTTAGGCGATTAGAAGCGAGCTGGAGGCCAAGAACATCCATAGCTGCAATGAGGTGCAGATCATCAGGCCCAAAGCTGGTGAGAAGTGGGGCTACCACTGTGCCATGATTCTGCATTTCAGCACCCAAGCTGAGTGTGATGCATGCATCAGCAGTATCAATGGTGACTTTGCTGGTCTTCATTCAAAAGGTTGATTTTTTGGTTGTGATCCCAAATCTCTTTATCCCAAATGTCTTTTTGACTTGTGACTTTGGGGTTCTTTTCGGTAGTGGTTTTTGCAACCAATGAGGCCAGTACATCAGTGGCATTACAAGAAGGTTCTGGTGGCAGAGATGGCTCGGCCCAGGGGCACTCCTATAGACCTTGGACGCCATCAGCCTATGCCTCCACCACCAAAGGCACCTTTTGTGGCTTGATTATGCATTGATCATTTTCTTTTGTATTTGACTTTTGCGCTGACTTTCTGGTTACTTGTGGCTACTATGTACTTGTGGTTGCTTGTGCTTACTTGTGGTTACTTGTGACACCCTGCAGGATGCATCTGCCACCGGCGCTACCAAAGTTGATGAACCTGGATCTTCAAATGCAGCAGTATCTTACCTTTTCTTATGTATACTTATGTAGTCTTGGTAAAAAGGAAAAATGATGTATTGAGTGACTTGATTCATTGACTTTTGACAGCCTTCAGCAAAAGCTTCAAGATGTGTAATATTTCAATGTACATAACTTTACATTGCACTCTGTCATGGTTTTTCTAAGGTTGCTGAGACTCCCAGTCCTTTGATGACAGTTCCTTGGCTGTACATGTCTTTGTTGCCTCCTTTTGTCCCAAGTCAATTTTCACAAGTACGATCACAAGTAACTATCACAAATAATCATCAGAATTAAGTCAAGTAAAGCAATGATTTCATTTAGAAGGTCTGCACTGTCTGACTTTAAGATGCTAACATATTTGTGCCTTATGCAGGCGAAGGCCAAAGCAATGATTCCTCATCCTCGTGAAGGACCTCCGCCTGGACGTGGTCTTAGCCTAAAAATATTGCTGGGTCTCCCTGCGAGACTATTTGTGAGGTGCGCATTTGCCAAATACTTGAGACCATACTTGAGAGATTACTTGAGACTACTTGTGATTTTACCTATTGTTTACTCCCTATTACATGTGACCTGTGTTTTGGGCAGTTACTTGTGTTATAGAAGACTGGTCACATTGGGTGGTGTTTGAAGAAGCATGCATTCTAAGGTTGGCGAAGTGGAGACAAAGAAGGAGGACAAGGCTCAGGAGAAAGAGAGGGATGAAAAGGCGGAAAAGACAAAGAAGGAGGAAAAGGCTGAGGAGAAAGAGAGGGATGAAAAGGAGGAAAATGTGTCTTAGCCTAAAACTATTGCTCACTTTCTTGGGTCTACTTGTGAGATTACTTGTGAGGTGATTGTTTGCCAAATACTTGAGACTATACTTGAAAGCTTACTTGAGACTCACTGTGATTTTACCTATTGTTTTCTCCCTATTACATGTGACCTGTGTTTTGGGCAGTTACTTGTGATTGAAAAAAACTGGTCACTTTGGTGGTGTTTGAAGAAGCATGCGTTCTAAGGTTACCGAAGTGGAGGCAGAGAAGAGGAAAAGGATCAGGAGAAACAGGATGAAAGGGATGAGAAGGATGAGAAGGCCAGGATCATGGTTA
Source organism: Breviolum minutum Mf 1.05b.01 (assembly GCA_000507305.1). NCBI lineage: Eukaryota > Dinophyceae > Suessiales > Symbiodiniaceae > Breviolum > Breviolum minutum. The sequence goes on along the minus strand of DF243654.1, from coordinate 79,350 downwards.
CTTGTGCGCTACCATTTTGCTGGTCATCTGGAGTTTTTTAAAATGGATGTGTTGCCTGTGCTTTTTTTTGCAACTGTCAGGTACCATCCAGTGGCAGCGGCCTGCAAGTGAAGAGACAGGGGCGAGACACCGCGAGACAGGGGCGAGACACCGCGAGACAGTCGCGAGACAGGGGCGAGACAGCGCGAGACACTCGCGAGACATGGCCGAAGATGAGAATATGGATATCTGTTTTTTTATTTCTGTCGAAAATATTTTTTCATATATTTTTATTATATCTTTAACCGTAAGACTCTAACGCTTTTCAGAGGACAGCTGAAGCAGTTTACGAGAGCATTACATAATATCAGCTTTCGTTGAACTTCGGAAGATCTCGCAAGATCTACATATACCAATCTGCAATGTATGTCTCATGACAAAACTAAAGCTGCTCTATTTGCCATGATTGTTTCAAACAAGAAACAAGAACTCATGTACGAAAGCGGACAAACCCTGATTTACGAGATTGTTGCAGAAAGATTGATATATTCCAATGAAAATTGCAAGCCTGCAACATATATACGTCTGCGACAGCTGAAGAACCCTTAAATACGAAAGCGGACAAACCCTGACCTTTTTATGTTGCAGGCTATTCAACTTTCATTCATTCTTCCTCTAAAACTTTTTCATTCACTTAAACTCATTGGAATTTATCAGTCTTTCTGCAACAATCTCGTAAAACAGGGTTTGTCCGCTTTCGTATTGAAGGGTTCTTCAACTGTCGCATTTATGTTGCATGCAGCTTTCATTCATTCTTTCTTTACAAGTTTTCATGAAAGAATCTTCATTTAAAGTCGTTGGGATTTATCAATCTTTCTGCAACATTCTCGTAGATCAGGGTTTGTCCGCTTTCGTATCTAGGGGGGTTCTTCAGCTGTCGCAGACCTATATATGTTGCAGGCTTGTCATGCATCTCTCATTCATTCTTCCTTTGCTTTTTTGTAGAATTTTGAGAACTATTCTCTATACATACATTCTTTCTATTCATGTTTTCTAAAACTATACCAAAAAACTTCTGCGAAAGCTGAAGAACCCTGAAATACTAAAGCGGACAAACCCTGATTCAGGAAAGCAGTCGCTGGCAAAACGAAGAAAAATTTAGGGTTTGGATTGAAAGCATATATCAAGCAGCCCTGGCAGCTTCTTTGCGCGTGTGAACATGCATGCATGCACAGCACAAAACAGCTCACAGCATAGGACGTTCACAATGAGTGAAAACATGGCCGTGCCAGGGTGAGGTGTGGGTGGGATGTTGAACATATTCAATGCATTGAAAGTATTCACGCAAAGCAACTCCAAGAGTTCTGAAAGCACTTAGTGCCAAAGTGGCTGGGATCACTCAAAGCCAAGCCCATGTCTATGCATATGATACGTTCTTATTTTGATATGTGCACATGCAGTACACATGTTTTTTTCCTTTTCCATGCTTCTATATTCCATACATTCTATAGACGTCACAATTTAAAACAACCAACCATTGAAACGCATTTGGATGGCAACTACGTGCTTTCCCAAACCAAAAACTGAAAGGCCCAGTCCCTATGTCAAGTTGTTGGTAAAGTTGTTGGTCCGAAAAACCTTTTATTGAACATATTCGCCCAAGTAAGAATTATTTCCCACGGGTGAAACGGTGGAATTTGGGTGGTTTTCCTGTTAGTATGGGGCAGCATTATTTGTTTTTTTGGAAAAGCCGTTATATTTATTCGAAGGAATCCTATGGTGGGACGCCTTATTTGCCCTGAAATTATTTCGTTTCCTGAGTTGCCATGAACATGAAAAAAAGGGTGAATCCAAAAAACCCTCTTGATAAAGATGGACCCCTACATGTATACATTGGGATTGGGATCTATCAGTGTTTTTCATGTTCATGGATTCTTCTCCCCCTATATATTCCGCAACCGCACCGCCCTCCACGGGTGGATGAGCTCTTCAAGCTCCTTGCCTGTTTTGCCCGGCTCCCCAACTTTGCGAGTTTCAAGCGGTCACATCCCGGCTTTTTAAAACCGAATGGCCATAAGTAGAAAGTAACGCTGCCAGAACCGCTCTTTGACCATTGTACTAGAGTGGCACTTTTTGGCTATTTGTTTGCAATAGCCAAGGAATGACTCATCGTAAAAAGCCTTGGATTCAATTTGTTTCTTCTCACATCGGGTGCTATATGTTGCAGCGCATGAGCTTTCGGCCGTAACCTAAAAAGACGTTCTTTCTTTTTGATGCATTCAGCCGCGAGGTGCTGCCAGCACTGCAAGTGTAGGATCAAATAATCATGAACCGCCTACAGGGATGGTGGAAACCGTTTTTGAAGGGGCCCTACTACATAACAATTATAGTTGGGAATCGGGAAACATTTATTTACCGTGGGGTTTAAGTGCTTGGGTTGGGAACGTTTTTTTTTTTTACACCTATATATAGATGTAAGCCCCTACCTCCGCATCATGGGTCCCAAGAATGATATCACAATTGTCCAGCACCACAAGGGCTGATTGCAACCCCCAGAGACTCACTGCGATCAAATGCATCATAAAGTCCTCCGTATTGAGGCGGTGCATGAAAACTTTCCCCCAAAACAATTTATCCAAATTAAATGAATACATTGTGGAAAAGACTTTGAGAAATCAGAGACCAAATTGTTTTCCGAAACATGTTTGGTTACCCCAGTGTTTATCCTCTGCTGCGTTTGCTGCAAGTTCTTGGGCAAGGTATCCAAAAAACCAAATTGATGTTTTGACCGACGCTGCTTTGAAATAGCTTCCAAGTTCTGGATATTCACTCTTTGTCACTAAACCGGTGTTTGAAGGTGTGAAGGTTTTGGATGTACATCGGAGTCCAGCTTCAGCGCAACATTCTTTTTGTCTTTGTGATACCCATGGCAATTGTTCTTGCAAATTGGGCCCCGTAAGACACCCACGTCGACTCCAATAACCCAAACAAGATGCCAAAAATTCCTTTGCCGTCCCCAAAAAAATTGTGTGCATTGGGTCCCTGAAGCAAGTTCTGAAATCGTATCCGTCGTATCCTGGCATGGGCTCCCAAGGGCTGATCCGTGTAGATGAAACCAAGTAGTCCCTGTGATTCAGTTCAGTCAGAAGATGAGCAGCGTTTGGGTAGAAATCCTTGTAAGTAAGCAAGCTGTCATGGTTTTTGCTAGTGGGTTTCTCCGCCATACAACCTTCGCAAACTAGTTGTGCATATAGGACCGTTCTTTGCATCCGCTTTGAAACCATGATAAGCCAAACGGTAACGGTTACCAAACTCCATACCTGCCTTTTGAGATCGGACTCCAAGAAGAGATTCTCCGAAAGGTCCTTGTGTTGGCCACTTACCTTTCAATGCCGCACGCATGGACCAAATTGTGACTTTCGCCACAAGGGAATGAATAGCATCCTTCACCTAGGAAGAACATTGAAACCAGAAATAAGAGATGGCATAACTAACATGTAGGATTTGGGGAATGCATGAAAAACAGAATGTCTAAGTTCCAAACTCCTTTGTCCGACATCCATGAATGAGGTACAACGCATAGTGGAAACTTCACATCCCACACCTGCAAAACAAAGCCAACTGCGCAAATATAAACAGTTTTCAGTCAAAAGATTCCAACGCAATATATGAAACACGAGGTTTGTGGCTTGCCTCCCCACTTGTCAGTACACTGCCCCAGCTCCAAACATAGTATTCACAATTTGAGTACATTTCTGCACCGTCAATGTGAAGTGCCACCGGGATAAGCCCTCAGAGTCAGTGAATTGAAGTATGAGTTTGGACATAGGTACAAATGACTTGTTTGGACTGTCCTATCCACTATCCAGGGATGGCTCTAAATCAAAACAGTTCCTAAGTTCATCAGAGTTTCTTTTCCTGTTGACCCCAGCAAGAAATCTAGCAGGATGGTTGCTCCACTCTTCGCGTTGAAAGCAATGTTGCCAGAATTTTTCAATGTCAGCTTCAACCCGACCACCAGTCATGGATAAAGTGAACTGGGCCAGGGTAAAAACGGTATGGGCCAGGGAAGTTGTAGATAGAAAAAAACAAGACACACATACAAACAAACCACTTGTAGCAAATAGCAACTACAATGATTTTCAGAAAGAACCCCTGCACCTGATTTCTTCCAGCTTGAATCAGCGAATCAAACATCTCATGTGGAAGGAGGAAAGGAATGGTGGTTTGAGAACGGCCAACTTTGTTTTCAACCTACAGGGAGTTTGAAGCAAAGTCAGCTTGGACCCATTTTGCAACTAACCTAGGAATGCAAAACACTATCTCTTGATTTCAAATCTAAATATAAATATATAAATAAAAATATCTTTTTCAAACAATAAACACCGCACCTGACATTCGAACTGCACATCAAAAGTCTCCAAGTTTAGACCGTGTAATTGGTTGACCCACTTGCGTAGATCCCTTTCTTGGTTTTGTTCATGCGAACCCCAACCACCCAAGCTAGCAAAAGCTTGAACAGCTTGTGGCGTTGAACCACCACTATCCTGAAGATAGGCACGAGGAAGATCAGCCACCGCACCTATAGAACTTCTTCCGCTCCCGATCATACCTAGGCCCGTAGTATAGTGCGTTTCCAAACCACCGCTCTCACACACAGACACATGTTTCGAGTGGGAAAATAGGACATACTTGACATATTGATTTTCTGTTTTTCGCGCTGAAAATAAAAGCCCAGTTTCTAAGATAAGACTCAGCTGTTGCACTGAAGGGCAAAGATTCATATCTCGTCGAGCGGGGCCTATGCGATGTTTTATTGCAGCAATAAGCTCATAGGATATTTGACACTCTTTGGAGAATGACTACAAGAAATGGAAACAAATCCTGGAAAGATTTCATTACATAGATGAAGGCATCACCGAGAACCCCAATCCATGCCTTTTAGTGGGCATCGTAGATGTAGAAGCATCATCAGCACCTGCGTGGGGAGAATGCGGAGTGATGGGCCATGGGATGTCAATGTTCTTGCTTGCAAGGGAGGCCACCACCATTCGGTATAATCCGTGAAAAAAAAAGAAAGAGGAGCTGGGCACTGCATGTTTTTTCAGCGATGCGATTGCGATGCGATGTTGAAGCCGCGTTTCATCCAAAGAGTAGTGCGTTCACACCACACCAAAAGGTAAAAACACCCTGTATATCCAGGTTCTATGCCCACTTGACATCACACCCATACATCTATTTAAAGATGTTCTACAAAGGATGTCCGAGCCGCCCGCCTGGATGCACTACTCTGGTTTCAGTTCTCCTCGTCCTTTCCCTCAGGTGTTGACTTCTTTGACTTCTTCTTCTTCTTCTTTGCCAATCCTGCGTTGAGCCCTTTGGCAGCAGCCTGATGAGATGACGAGACAGGGTGAGGGCAAAAAGGGGATAGCTTAATGTATCTTAGTGTCGACATGTCGAACTCTCTATAAATAAATACCTGGCCTCAGCACTCTTGTACCATTGCATTTTCTCCTTGATGACCTTTAAGATCTTTTTGTATTTGGCATCATCATCAACTTCAGCTGTGAGAGGCGAGGTGACGGTTTCATAAATAGACTCCATTTTGGCACTGAAGTCTATCAATCCAGGAACCAATTCACCACTGTAGTTGATATGTTTCAACCCAAGGGCATGTTTTCTAGCCTCCGTAGCAGACTTAAGGATTTCATCCTTAACCTCACTAATCTCTTCCTTGGGGGTTTTGGGCCCAACAACTTCCGCAGAGGTGTCTTCATTTTTGGGTAGCTTCCTTTTTTTGCTTTACTGACTGTCCCACCAATAGCTTCCAGGATATTCTTAACAAAACCTTCTCAAGACCACCAACTTTGGGACATGCCCCAGGAGCCAAAGGCCCATCACCACTTGTCATGGCCATGATCATATCCTTATTTGGTCCCTTATCCTTCAATTCCACTGCGGTTTCTTCAGTCACTGCCACAGACTTGTTGATCTCACCACCCTGACCAACATAATACCAAAATTCCTGCATTAAGGACTGTTTTCAAGGTGATGTTTGACTTTGATAAGCTCTGTTTCATTAAGATCCATTATATAAGTGATTTGTCAAGTGATGGATAAGTTTCCCGATGTTTCCCAATGCGTCTCCTCCTCGTCCCCGGGGAAGTCTTCGTCCTCCTCAAACATTTGGCGGCTTTTGAGCTTGTCAATCAAGGTCTGTCCTTTCCTGGGCCATGTAGAGTTGAGATAGATGATTCATGAAAGAAACGAAGGAGAAAGGAGAGTGAGGAAGAGAGTTACTTACCACGCAAAAACTAACCAGCACGTCACTAAAAACATATCACACATTTGCTGTAAGTCATCACCTAGTATCTCTTTCCCATAAGCAGCGATGATATCTCTAGCCTTTGTTCCCTTCCGTCCCTTCTTGAATTCGCGTTTGTCTTCGACTTTTCGTTTGTAATTGAAAGAAACCCACCACAAGAAAGCCATTCATTGAACAGATCGATTTTTGACTGCAAATAGTGAGTCGCCAGCTCGCTTGGAATTTTCTTTCTGTCAAGGCATTGGCGGCTGAATTGATTCCACTCGTTTTTATGGGAAGCACCTTAGATTCAACAAACAAGACAAACAACTGAGTATAGGAATCTCCTTTTATCTCCTTTACAGTAATGTCCCTTGCGGATAAATAACAGTCAGTAAATTGCAAAAACACAACTTAGAACAATCAATTCGAGATAGTGTTTGCTTGCGTTTTCTTGGCGGTTCCTCAACTTTCTTTGCATCGTCAGCTACCTTTGCAAGTTGTAGTTCCTTCTCTTTCTTCTTTTTGTCTTCTTTCTTCTTACTGGTCTTCTTCTGCTCCTCCTCCTCAGATTCCTCACTGTCACTGCTATCAGACTCACTTTCCTGCGAGGATGACTCATCACCCTTGCAAACTACCTGAGTCTGCTCTGGCTCGACGCAAGCATCCCTTTCAGTCTCTTCGTCTTCTGATTCTTCTTCATCCAACTCACTATCATCATTATCATCCTCATGTTTTTCCTCCTCGTCGTCATCATCTGTTTCCTCTTGTTTATCATTGTTCTCCTGTTGAAGCTTCCTCATATGTGCATCTAACTCTTTTGCTGACTGCTCTGACATATAATCCTTCAGAGACATTCCCCTAGCAGAAGCCTGTTTCATATCCGCCTCTATCTCTGACAAATCCTCAAGCGGTGCAGGACTGCTTGTTTGGGACGATTTGCTACCCAACCTTTCCAAGCCTCTGTTCCCTTGACTGGAGTCTGATGGCCCGCTTCCTGGGAAGGTGTCGCAGAGGTAGATTTCCTGAGAGCGCTACGACGGGTAGAACGGTTTTGAATCTCTTCCTTCTCATCACGTTTCACCTCAGATACCTGTCTTCTTTTTCTTCGGAAGTGTTTTTTCAAGCTGCTTCAAGTTCCTCTCGTTGTGAGCCTTTTTGTCATGATTCGTCTTCACATCTTCCTTGTCTTCTTTACCCCGCTTCTTCACATCCTTTACACCCGAGTTCCTCTTCCCCAAATCACTTTTGCGGGGTTGTTCCTTCCTCTTTACTTCTGCCTTCGCAGCAGCTTTGGGGGGGCTAGACTTACTCTTGCCATGGATACGAAGAGCAGGAGCTTTAGGCACTGCAGCTTTCTTTCCCATAGCTAAGATAAAGACAAACTCAAACCAAAACCTCGATATTTCAGCCAAAACAGCTCCAGAAGAGATATGTTTTGACCAACTCATGCCAACTCACATATTTATAGCTCATGGAAAATATAGGTATATGTATTCCCTGCATGTCGGTTGTTTTCTCCAATTCTCGGCTGAATAGGGATAGGTTTTGACCATGATCAATGGATTTGAACATTTCAACCATTTTTTTTCGAATTCGTTAATGAAAATTCAGAAAAAATGGTTGAAAAGTTGAAATCTCCAATTCTCGGCTGTTCTCTCCAAATCTCGGCTGAGTTCTCTCCAAATCTCGGCTGAATTGGGACCACCCCCCCCCCAAAAAAAAACGAATGAAAAAGACAGGAAACACATGAGATAAACAGCAGAAACCACGACAAATCAGGAAAACAAACAAAAACAACAACCAAAACAAAGGACCTCAGAGGAACCACCACAAATCAGAGGAAAAGGACAAAAAGACAGCAAAAGGGCATAGTAGGAAACCACCAAAAGAGATGAAAAAGATAGAAAGACCAAGAAACACAGAGAAAGCAGGGAAACCACCACAAATCAGAGGAAAAAGATAAAGACAAGAAAAAACAAGCNAAAAGACAGCAAAAGGGCATAGTAGGAAACCACCAAAAGAGATGAAAAAGATAGAAAGACCAAGAAACACAGAGAAAGCAGGGAAACCACCACAAATCAGAGGAAAAAGATAAAGACAAGAAAAAACAAGCAAACAGCAAAAAAAATCAGAAACAAAGGAAACCACCAAAGGACAAGATGAAAAAGAAAACCACAAAAAGAAAAACCTATAGAAGAGAAAACAAAAGGAGAAACACAATCAAAACACGAGCCATACGGAACCACTCCCCGTGCTTGATCACTCCGAGGCGTGGTGGGACCACCTCCATTTGAAGTGGCGAATGGCCGCTTGAGGACCAACCTGGCGATGGATGCATCTATAGATAGTTCCTGCATGTTACTGTAACAACTGCATCATGCACAGTATTCAGTCCTATCCTGCTTGCAATGACTGTCACCCTTTGTCTTTTTGCTGCATCTATTGCACGATCTCCGAGGATGTGGAAACACACCCAAAACATGATCGGTTTTAATTGACGAAACACCATTTTGTAGGTGCCTATATGTCACAAAAGGAATTCAAAGACTGGACCAAGGTTTGCCCATTTCATCCATTTGGAGGTTGACTTAAAATCCAATCCTTTTCCACTACCCTTTAAGTTTTGTTTGATCACTCGCTTGGCTTCCCTCTTCACCACTTCCTGCTGCTGGGTTCGCAGTGAAGCTTTGAAATGACCGCCCAACCTGAGGAGCATGAAAAAAAAGGTCAGGAGGTGTGGATCTCAGAAGGTGAGGGTTCGTGAAGTTTTTGAATCAGGGGTAAACAAGAAATCCCTTAAACAAAAAAGGAACACAGAATGATTCAGCCAAATGGCAATCTCGGATACGACTGGCTAGATTTTAAATCTTTGCCTCCCTTTATTTTCCAGTTGCCGTGGGAGTCCAAATAATGTTCTACCATCTGTTTGGTGTCGTGCTTTGGCAGCTGCGAAATATGAGGCTTGTGCAATCCCAACTGGTCGATCTCTTTCCTTCCTTAGCGGTAGTTGGGGTAAGACACACAAAGATCGGTTGGTTCCACTATAAACACCTAAAGCATTTTGTACCATAACACCACCAAGAGAAATTATCTTTGGGAATGATTTTGAAAAACCATTCAAGGGTAATGCAAACTACCGCAGGTCATTTCCTTGTATACTTTGGGTGCTTGTAATCTGGAACCCTTAAGTTGAAGTTTACATTCAAAACCCCAAAAGAAAAGCTGAACAAAAAATTCTTTTGGGTTCTATAAAGCCATGTTGGCTTCAAGGTAGGGCCACCATACTTCTGCATACAGATATGGTAGCGGAAGGTTTTGATGTTCTTGGTGAACTGCCTAAATGAAGCAATATTCTCCATAATACTCCCTTTTGGCTGTTCGAATACCCACCATGCCTGCAATGCTGCTGCTACGTAAAGTAGCAGCAGCGTTCTGGCTGCGATCAAGTTCCCTGTTTTGACTGGAGGAAAACTCATCGCCAGCTGGGTTCATGTTTGTTCTTCCCGTCGATCCACAAGACTTCGGAGTGTGTCTACCAAAGTATGGGTTCGTATAGTCTTTATATAATATAAAATAAAAATGCATATAAATATATATATATGTATGTGTGTACATTTGTATATGTGTAATTTTCTTTGTATTTCAAAATGTAAATATATATATATATATACATGTATATCTGTTTCCCCATAAAAGTATAAATAAGTTATATGGGTGAGCCACTATACAATGGGAAAACTGTAAAGGAATCAGCCCAAACAAAGACAATCTCTTTTGTTCGACTTTTGTTTTTGACGGCACCTCACGTATGTATATGTGGACATATCACCCTTCCCAATTGCTTTGCTTTGATTCATGGGTTGCCAAAAACAAAACAAACAATATGACATTGCACTCTTTCAATCTAAGAGTCATGAACACAAAGGTGGAACAAACAGGGGCAACAAGCATTCCTGCCCGTTGCTCATGGAGTCTGCAGGTTTGGTAGAGGTGCTGAAAAAACCCTGCCGTGCTTGAGATATCTATAGGCGTTCGCTCATCGCAATATCCAGCCCAACAGCCTTTCTACCCTCCTGTGAGAAACCCAGGCTAGGAAGTTTTATCTACCATTTGATATGGGATCCATTTTTGGACCCTCCTGTATAAATCCCTTAGATTGGCAAAGGGATCCCATATCAAATGGTTGTTTGAGGGTTGTAGGGGATATCCATTGCAGTGCAATTTTGAAGTATAGAACTTGTGGAACTCTATTTCTTAATGTTCAGGGTCACACGAGCTCCAAGTAGGTACGAAGACACCCAAATGATATTTTTGGAATTGAAACACTATAATTCAGTAGATGGTGTAACACCGACCAAACAACCAAAGTCCTCCAGCTCACCAATCGTAACTGACTGCTTTCCCGCAAAGCATTCAACATGCTCCATGGCCGTTTGCTGAGAGAAAACAAACTCCTTCCTCGCAAACATCAAAGAGACAAGGCAAGCGATCACCTTAACAATTGGGGCGGTGATGACGGAGAAAGGGAACCTGTTCTATAAATACATATATATGTATCAAATGAACTGGTTCAAAATACGTGAAAGAGCTCGTCAAAACACTTGAAAGAGCTGAAATAAAATGAGTCACTGCAGGGGCCCCAATAGCACGTAATCCAGCCATGATGACAGATCTATGTTTCCGATCATAGCTGCCTTTAGGAACTGCGCAGTTGATCTCCGCCAACTGTTTCATGCTTTGACGTTCCGCAGTTCTCGTGGAAACCCGTTTGGCCTTCCCCATCTCACTCACCAATAGCGTATATTTGGTTCCACTGGTTGAGGAAAAATTGCTACAACAAATACGACTCAAAACGCATGTTTCTTAAACACAAGATGTACATATGTAAATACTTTAGTGCGCTCAAGTCTTCAGCTGATACCTATTGATTTTCCCGGTCCATTGTGCCTCGGCATCTTGATATCAAATTCTCTCCGCCTGGCAGCCACGGAACGTCGAGAAATTGGATGGGTGCCATGAAGGACTCTCAAGTCAGCTGAGGGGGGAGGCCCTTGGTTTGGAATACCCGCGTATGCGAAAGCTTCTAATTCCATATTTCTGTATTTTCTACATTTTGTTTTCAGCACGTATAGCTTTGAGATTGCTATCTTACTGAGACGATAGTAGGTATATATTGTGTATCTCCAGTCTCCTGGCTATACCGGACTTTTTTCATCAGATCGCGGATAGGGACTGTTTGAACTTCCAGCAGCAAGGCTAGTTGCTCCATGCTATGGGGAAGGCCTGCAACGTCCCTGCATCAATTATGAAATTAATGCCCCCATTGTTGAGGCACCCCAGAAGAACAATCCCTGCTGGCATTGACAGCATTTGATCATAATCCTTTTGCACGCCAATATGCTGAATCAAATCATGCTAAGCAAAAAATTCTGTATAAGGACATGTTTGCATTTTGGATTGTAACAAGTATGAAGATTATGAAGATAGACTGAAAACATCAGAGGCGAGCATGTCCTACTCATGAGCCTATGGGAAAACATCACATGGGGGAGGCTGCTCCACAAGCAGCTTGATCCAATGCGATGACCCATGCATTTGCAGGGCCACCAGACTTCTTCCAAGAAACCTGTCCTAGAGACAGTCACCGCAGTCCTCACTGTGTATGAATGTTCCCCACGATGTACGCTATCCGGCTGCGGTCGGGCTCCCACGGGGATATCCTTCAAGTCGTAGCCCTTGTAGACGTGTAGGGGCCAAAGGTAAAAGGTAGAGTTGCTTGAAAGTTGGATTGAATTCCCAAAAAAGTTTTCAAAATCTAGATGAAACTTGTTATTCTCAGAAATGAAAACTTGATTCAACCGTTTAAATTCAGTTTTGACAATTCCCCACATTCAGGACACCAATGCCAGTTGAGGAATGCCTTCTTGGCCTTCTTGGCCTTTTTCCCCTTCGAACCCTTCACCGCTGGCTCCTTGACCTATAGGGCTGTTTCAGTGCTATGGCCACTTACAGGTAGAGAGGTTAAAGCTACACATTTACTGAACTTCCCAAAATGAAACAACAACAGCACCTGAATACCCACAGAAGGCGATAGGTTTTGGGCCAAATTCGTTGTAACCATGTTCAAGCTTTCTGGCTGTTGCAATGTAACAGATTTCAAAGAGCTGAAAGGTAGAGGTAGTTTTGGTCCATCATCTTCTATCCCCATGACGCGCAAAGCTTCTCGGAGTTCTTCCTTAGACTTTGAAAGATATAAACATGATTCTGGTGGTACGCCAACGAACTTACTGATATGAAACCACTGATGTACCATAGATGTTTTTTCTGAAATGTATTGGCAAGATTCAGAAGCCTTCTCATCAACAAAGTCGTTTTCCTGCAGGTAACTGTGCTCCTAAGATTTCCCAAGAAGTAAGTATATTCTACACCCGTACACCATGTAGATAACACCAAACCTGTCCTCTTCATGTTGAATCTTCCTGCGCTTACGGTTGTTCTCATTGCCCAGTTCCAAGGTTGTTGAGCCATCTGAATCTCCCCAGTCGTAGTTTGTACCAAGATACCTATCATGAAGCATGGGGGATGGGTCTCTTCCGACTCATCGGTCCCAAACTCCTCACCCTCATCCAACTGATCACCGTCAGAGTCAGTGCTGTAGCCACCAACATACCCACCAAAACCAACGTCACCTGGGCTCATTGGTGATTTGGAGGGTTCTTCAGATTCGGGTTCAGTGCCACCATTATCATCATCATCTTGTAAAGCTTCGCGTTCATCGGGCAACTCATCGGTAGACTCTTCATCATCCTGGGGCAAACATCTTCATTTGATTTTGTTTGGTTTGATTGGTATCATGATTCGTGCAGTCTATCATACTTGGAACACTGCATGAGGAGTGGTCCTCCTCAGACTCAGCATTCTGGAGAGCGTGTTTCCTGTCTTGGCGAGCCTCGGTTTAATTAGAGACCACTTGAATCTGCTAAATTCAAACTGGTGGGGATTTGACAACTTCATAGGTTATGGCCGTTGTTTCAAATCAAAACTTATTTGGTGAAAATGTATCCTAGCAAGAAACAATCGAGCTTGGACTTGGCTCCAAGAAGGCCTTCAGATCTCTTACTCGATGGTCATGGCTTCCAGGTCCTCGGGGTGCCAGAACCAAGCGATCCTACTTAAAAACTATGGGGGCACCATATCATAAATAGCGTGGAAAGGTTTGTTATCACAAATTCGGGGCCAAAAAACCAAGACTCCATTTCGCCACAAGTAACAAAGGGCGCCAATTAACTTCTTCAACCTGTTCACATCCTCCTTCACCAACTCAACCTTCATTGCTCGATCACATGGAGGGTCACTAGCCTTCCTTCCTGGAGGAACTATGAGTTTACCCTCAAGCTTTTCATCAAGACAAAGAAGGACATCCCCAATAAAGAAGCCACTCGCAGCCCTTGGGAAATTGTTGGCACCATGGCGCCAGCCACACATAGTTGTTGGATAAGTCCTCCACAGGGTTTATACACAAATGTTGTTCTTCCCTATACTTGGAATGTTGAAAGGTTTTGGTTCTTGAAATATGTGGTTTATATTATAGTTATACTTTTATTCTGTAAACGTTCCAACTCCTTGTAGGTAGGACGCGGTATGCACTCGGCATCTTTGAGAACAAAAATGGTTCCGCCCGGCATAGCGGCATGGTTCAAGATCAAATCTATGGCTCTTTCTGGAATGTGATCCATCACAATACGAGCCATCTCTTCCTTTGCCGGTTTGGAAAAAGAAAAACAAATCTATTTTCTACAGGGAGCGTGATTTACCAAGTGTAACTCATAGGTGGGTAAACACAATTTGCTTTGATGGACACCGGGACACGACTTGAACTTTCGTCCATTGCATCTTCCCATGTCCTTAGGGTATGTTGGAAAACTTGGATGTGAGAAATATCCCTCACTGGTTTAATCTTTTCAAAACCTGATACAATTAAATTGGGGAAACGTTTCAAAGTATTTCAACGATACTGCGGCAAATGACGAATGGATTTCCAAGTGCCAACATGACCACCAGCAGCATTCTGAATGCCGCCAACGGCAGCTGGTACCATTGCCATGATTGAAACGAAGAAAAAGAAGTACAGTAGCTGGCTCACTGCAGGACCAAAATGGCTGATGGCAAAATTGGTTTAACATGTGACGTCTTGGGAGGTTCTTTTACAGTCTGGACTGCTGGAAAATAATTAACGATATACACCTCTTACAAGTATAGATGAGGGTGATCCCAAATTTTCAGATATGAAAAGATGCATCGACAGTGTTTGATACGCTTTGGGCTTAATTCTGACCAATTTGGCATCGCTATCTTTTTGGGGTGGCCACTCTTTACCTCCCAACGTTTAGTTCCAATCCTTCTCACGCAACCCATCACCACGGGTAGGCTTGCCTGCCACCCCGATCTCAGGACTTTCGTGGATTCTTCGTTTGGCCTTTGTCGATCGCAGGGGCCACCACCCTTGTCAATTCTTATGGGTACCAATTGGGAGGTAGCCGTAATATCCAGACATATCTAAACGTTATATTTGAAATAACATATAAATATACATAAGCTGAAATCAAAGTTGAAAAACAACATTCTTTGCATGGATGACCTTGCACTAATTTTGCCCAACAACAATCAGTATAGAGGTTGCATGATATCCTGCAGTGATCCCTTCGACAAAAAACAACACGATACTCTTTTGATTTTTTTCATCTCCGAAACTTGAACTATGGAGCTGCATGGCATGTTCAATAAAAAAGAACATCACTTGTAGAATGAACTTCGATGCTGCTCAGCAAAAAATGTACATGTTTTTTCTGTGATACCTTTTAAACAGAACACGAGACTCGTTTTTTGTTTGATGCCATCTTCTAAATCCAACAAAAATGTACATGTTCTTTCAGTGATACAAGACTCGTTTTGTTTGACAATTCGAAAGGATTTTAGTTTTCAACCTTGGGCTTCAGCAAATATATGAAAAGGCTGCGTCATCTCGACCAAATTGCATGGCGCTGAGCACATGCAAACCCCCCAAAAAGCTGGAGCATAGGAAGTTTACAGTTGAACAGTTTTTTGTGTTCAATTGCATTGGGTGGTTTATGACCCTATAAATGTTTTATTCTCAAGGAACAGAACTTCCGAAACATTTATGTGTATATACCAAATATAATTTTGAAACTATTCGAAACTGTTGTTTGGAAAGCCAACTACGCACCAGCAATCACAAAGACCACAGCGCGCCACCCCTGGCGCAATTGGCCTTGAGAAACCCTGGGCGTGAAGCGGTCGAAGGTGTTGACCCTATATATGGGAAGTGAATGTCTCAGCACTTCACTTTTTTGTTTGTTGGTTTGGGTGTGAAAATGTTGGACCAATCCCCCCAGCATAACATATTTTTTGTTTAAACCATGCATGGTGCCAAATACAGCATGTCACACACACATATAGAAGTTTCTGCCGCATAGTGAAAAACTATTGACATGGGTTTGGCTTTGGGTAGCTAGCATGGACCTTCGCTAAGCGCTTTGTTTGCAACCATGCATGCATGCTTCTTAACGCCAACACGCCACTGCTGGGAGTTCCAGTTTTCCGCCGGCCGAGGTTGCGATTTTCCTCGTTCCTTGAAGACTATTTTGTGGGCATCGCTCCTCTTTTTGGATTCCGGGTGGTCCGGATGAACTGCCCATAGGTGTTGGCTCAAGGCAAAATCCGAAGAACTCCTCAGCCACTTGTCGCGCAAAGGGCACTGTTGGCCCTGTTGCCCACCATGCGGCTTTTGATCTGCATTCGGATCAGCATCATCAGGTTTGCTGCGTTCCTTCTCTTCGCGAAGCCTTTCCTTTTCTTTCTCTTTCTCAGCCTTTCGCCTTGGCTTTTCTCGCTTCGCTTCTGCAGCAGCTTCTGCATCTGCAGCTTCCTTGGCTTCCTTCTCCTTCTTGGCACGGATTTCCTCTTTCGTTTCCTTCACTCTTTGCTCGAGTTGTTGCAGCCTTTCTTGGTCAAGATGAGGCCTCTTTTGCCTGGCATCGGCATCTTGGACGGCAGCAGGTTCAAAAGTTGCAGCTTTTGCACGTCTAGTACTGCTGGGCGACCTCGTCCTGGACTGCCTCGGAGTTCTAGTTTTGCTGCGGCTGCGGCTTTTCTTTTTCTTCTTTTTCTTGTGACGGCGCTTCTTTTCTTTTGTTGTTTCTGCAGGGTTTGCAGGTGCAACTTCTGCAGAGTCACCAGCAAGTTCATCTGGTGATGCTACCCTTGTCTTCTCTGATTCTTCACTTTCTTCATCATCATCTTCGCCAGAGCTCACTGCATGAGCTGGTGGGACCTCAGTGCCGGAGATGTACGGAAACAAATGGAAGTTAAAAGAAAACAAAAAATGCAACTCGGAGGAATCAATATCACGTAGCTCCGCTGCAGGTCCTCAAAGGAAACGCTTACTTGGAGGAATTTCCAAGTAGAGCCGCATGCCATAGAAGTGACTCTGAGGAGTTTCAGAGTAGAGCTTCAAAAACAAACGGTTACTTGGAGAAATTTCCAAGTAGAGCCGCACACAAGTTACTCTGAGGAGTTTCAGAGTAGAGCTTGCTCAAGGTTTCTCTGATGATTTTGACTCCAAAGCCGGGCCCTCACAACAAAAAAACAGGTCAAGATAGGTCAAGATACCTTCTGCGGGTGCTTGCTATCTCGACCGTCTCGACCATCTCGATGGCCAGACGGCATTGCGCAAATTGCGCCCCGGGTGTTTCCTATTGAATCCTTTTGACACCACAGGTTTTTATATGTATGAAACCGTACGCTCCTCTTGCTGTGGATTTCCACACGGAGGCCCATCGGCCTTTGAGCCACGGAAAACGAATTGGAAAAAATCGCAAAACTATGCAAAAAAAACATGTCACCACGCAGCAACATTCTGAGCGCTTCTCTTAAAACCTTACAAACTTACAAAAAGAACTCTTAAAACTGACTGTCGGAGTTGTTGTGGCCAGTAGCCAGAAAACATTTTTTCACGCAAGACTCACCGGGTCCTAAAAAAAGGCGCCAACAGAATAGCGCAAATTCCGGTCACAGTTTGTGCATGTTTGTTAAAATCCCTGGCAGCAAAAGCTAAACGCACATTTTGCGCTGTGCAGTGCCATTGTTTAAAAAAACATTACACACCTTCAAATAGTTTGTTCAGTGCTACAAGTGTTTTATCTTGATTCAAAATTTCAGTAATTATAGAGGTGTAATGTTTTCAATGCTCTTCGGAAGCAATGCCTGCCCTTCGGCAGCACAAACTACCAAAGGATTCTTTACCCTTGCATGCTTGTTGAAATCTCTGGCAGCAAAAGCTAAACGCACATTTTGTGCTTTTCAGCGCTGCTATTTCGTAGAGAAAACAAAATTGTTTTCAATTCCCGCCCTTCGGCAGCTCGAGTTCCCATTCTTTGGCAACTGCCCAAGTCTCGGCATCAACCTCTTCAGTGGTGTGGATCCAAAGTTCTGAGTAGTCTTTGGGCCAACGTGTGATCACCGGATGCAGCAAACGAAAATTGTAGATGACTAAATGGAGCCAAGTCGTGAAGGCTACATTTGGATGATGGATGTTTTCACTCAAAATGCATTCCACAATGTCACCAATCACTTCAACATTGGACATAGAATCACAGTGTTGAGCTGCATCAGAGGCTATCAGTGTCGCAATCATGGCATAGCAAGCGTTCGTAGCATCATATGCAAGCAAGGTGTTTGGATCTCTTGCCAATCCTCTTCTTGCAATCTGGTATCTCGCCCCATTGTCCTTCTTCATCTGGTGATAATCGATGACCATAGAACCAAATGTTTTGATGTGCTTGGTTGAAGTCAGTAGCAGGGCTATTTCATCCAGGCACACCCGAGAATCTTCCTCTGTGAGCCCAACTTTGTTTGGGTCACAGTGGCGGCACCAGCGAAACCCAAGCACCTTACCAGACTGTGCTTGCCACTGGGATGGGCACCAATCTTTATTGCCACGCACGACATTGCACCCATGGCACAGCACTGTTTGCAACACGCCTGAAAAATCCAACAACTGGAAAATGATGCTGGGATGTCCAAAGACGTGTTTCAAGTTGGTAAAAAGTTGGTAGACATGTTTCGAGATATATCGGGAGGCATTGGACATTTTCAATGTCTTTAAGATGTTGTGTCTAAAGCAATTTGAAGCATCTCAACACTTGCCACGGCTTCAGGTGCAAAAATGCTGCAGGAGCAAGACATCAAGATCATGAAAAAAGAGTGGAGGCTCCATGCGTTCCATGCTGGTGCCAGCAACTAAAGAGATGAGTTGAAATGGAGACTTGGAACATCTCACCCAAAAACAGAAGCATAGAATACAACATGCAACCATAGATTGCAAAGGCTCTGAAAAACCGTTTCATGACATGGACAAAATAAAAGTTCAAATTTCATACATTGACTCCACACTGCTGGTTCTAAAAAACACGATGTTGTTGACTGACAAGCGGTCCTTGGGCAATGCTAAAGTTGTCAACAAAAAACATTTTTATCACACTAAAACCATATGTCAACATGTTCAAACAAACATATGCAGTGACCCTCCCATAAACAAACACAGTGTGCTGTTTCACGTGTCCAAGATTTCCATGTGCCACCTTGCCTAAAATATCAAAAACTAAAGTTCCCATGAGATCGATCCAGCAAGCAACGCTGCGCAAATTTTCTCAGAGTTTTCAAACATCCATTATGAAACTCATCATCAAAATCTTGAAAAAATGGCAAGTGGGGTCTGAATGCGCGCAACCCTTAAAAGTGTTCAACCCACCCGCAGGCGGCTTTATACTCCTTACACGAAGTTTTGAAGATCCTGTAAAGCGTCTACGGCAATGCTGCAGCCCCCACAAAACTATGGAAGGATGTAGATGAAACCTTTCAGAGATTGGGAGGGAAGAGGATGTTAGGAGACAACTCATTCTGGACGTGGACAAAGCCAAACCCACATCCAAGGAATGAAGCTGACCAACACATCCTGATTGGATCTGTTGGAAGACATGTAGACGATTTCAATCGAGCAGGAGACCTACAAGATCCTGAGTGGCTTCGAATCAGAGCTGAGATCGACAAGAGCTATACAAGTGGGGAACTACCAAGGTCAACCAATATCGACATACTGGTTTGGACCTGCAGGTGAAGCAAGAAGGAAAAGAATACTATGTGGAGATGGACAGACCTTCTACACCGATGCTTTGCAAGATTTGGGCATCAGTGCTGAAAGACTGAGGATGGAAGAGACCAGCAAGCTGACACTAGCGGAGATAAGTCTGTGCCGAGCAGGGAAACTACGTTTTTGGCACATTCCAAGCATTCAACATTGGCAAGATGCTACTGTGGTCACTTTGGCAGATCAAGCTCACGCCAATAGACCAAGAGGAGACGGCACTGAAGGATTGATAACCTTCATTACTGGACCAGAACTACTTCAAGGTCTACCTGGACGAATGTCTATTGTTGGATGGAGAACATGGAAGCTGAAAAGAAAAGCCATCAGCACCAATGATGGAGAGATTCAGGCGATGCTGGAAGGTGAGGACAACAACTTCCGCACAAGACTTCTTTGGTGCGAATTGAATGGCTGCAGTGGACTTCCTCGAGTAGATCTTCTGGACCGAGCTAAGGTGCTAGTCAAGCACGTCGAAGGAATCAATGGAACAGATTCCAAAGGAGGCTTCGATGCAGTGAAACGCAACGAAGGGCCTTTACTGTGCCTCACCAATGCAAGGAGTGCATTGCAGACCTACCAGTTGAGAGAGCAACTGGAACAAGGATGTGGAAGATTGATATGGCTGAGTGGTGACTGGAACTTAACTGACGCTTTGACTAAGAAGTCAAAGGGTGCGAGGATGGGCTTACTACAGTTCCTTCGAAACTTCACGGCAACTCTACTTTGACCCCAACTTTGTGGTCAGCGAGAAGAAAGCCAAGAAGAGTGGCCAGACTGCCCTGAAGCAAATGAAAGAACTTCAAGCTTTAGTTCCTTATAGGTGGTAACCAACACGGTCTTGACTCAAGAAAAGAAAATGATTGGTCCGAGATTGGCCTTTCAGTGTTTAGTCATGACCATTTCAGGTTGTCACCCTTTTGCAGTTTCTGCAGGCCTTGAGCCCCGGCTGTCCGGATTCAAAACAAAAGCCCGTGCTGTCCATAGGTTGGACATCGTTAGTTGTGAGCCATAGTGGTTGGCTACTTCTTTGGAGATAACCTTGTGATAGCGCTTGGCTTAATTCCTGTGGCTTCCCCGCAGATTGTCAACTGCTGTCTTCACAGTGCAAGACATCTCAATAAATGTTTCTCTCAGTTCATTCACTCTGTATTGATCCATTGTTCTGTTTCGATGTGTCATGATACTTGTTCAGCTTTGTCTTTGATCTTGGGAAAGATCTGCTGTGGAGATAAAGACCAGAGCAATCAGATTCGGAGAGAAAGGGAATAGATCACGATGTGCTTGTTTGTGAAGCCTAATAGCCTCATCCTAGACAGCTTGCTGCATTTAAGCATTCCAGGGCACAACGACATGCGTATCATCTGCTTGATGCAAAGCAGCTTGTGCATTTTGATGTGCAGCTCTTCTTGCTGGAACTTCTGCTACAATAGCAGGAGAAGCGAGATCAAGCTCTGGACATAAGTCCATCCATGCTTCTTCAAGTCTTCTCCCATCAGTTTGAAATCTGGTCATGAATTTCATCAAGTCTCCATTTCCACGATTGTTCTTCATGAATCTCATGAATCTAGAGAGAAAAACTGTCTGTGCTCCTTTCACAAAATGTGGTCGCAGTGTTCTCTTGAAATATTCTACTCCTCTTCCATTTGGTTGTCTCAGTTCCTCTCTGTCAAGCAATCTCTTGAAAACAGATGCCTCGCCTTCAAGGCGATTTCTAAGTGCGGGTCCCCACCTTTCAGCTTCTAATTCTGTTATGTCACACCAATCATCTATTGCATCTTCAAATGCAAACCATGATGTCTTACCATCAAATCCAGGTGGGACTTTAGTCGTCACCTGTGTTGTCATCATCAGTTGGCCTCCATGAGGCTGCATTCTTTGTCGCATTGCGTATGACTTATAGTCATCATTGGGCTCATCTTCGAAAAGATCATGGAGCTCAACAGCTCCGCTACCACTGAAGAGTGGCACTAGCGTTCTACCTATGGTAGGGATAACTAATGTGTCTTTTTATGACTCTGCACGAGCGGTCAAGTAACCGAACCTCTCTTGAGCCTATACACATCAAAACACAAGTAGATATTAGACTCTTCAATATACTGTACTGGCCTTCAAAAGAAAAACACCCCCGACATCCCCCAAATGTTAACGTTGTTTTCTTTTTGCAAGGGTTGAGACGGGTGGACAAAAGAAATCAACCTCCCCAGCATGACATGTCACGCACACATTGTTTAACATTACCATTTGGGGACGGTGGTATCTTGCCAATTAGCTGTCCGGGTTTGAATTGTTTCTCCATCTACGGTATGTTTGCTTTCTCCTTGGTTTTCGCGTTGACAAGCCGTTGGTGCCGCATAAAAAGAATGGGAACATGTCTGGCGTGACTGGCACCTGGTGTGTTAAAAGACTTGTTAAATTGCGGGTCTGCTGGTATACTGCATGGTGACTGTTTTCAGAAAGGCGCAGAAAAACACTGCCCATCTTTTGCATTGCTCAGCATTGCTTCCTTTTTCAGCTGCCGAAGAATCTTTGCAACCCTTCATGCGCCGCCAAACGTGCCCACAATTCGTATCATGCAGACGGTTTAGTCTTCAATACTGTTGTCTCCAAGCAATGTCGCAAAACATCCAATTCGCAGCCTACCAAAGTACCTCAGTTACATCACAGCAGAAATGAAATTCATAAGGCAACGGTCAGCTGCGCGAACGTGCATCCAAAAGAAATGCCTCGCACACTACATTCAACTTGATACTTGTTCACGTGGTTTCTGAAACCTGAACCTATGCGTGACCCCAGCCCGGTGAGGACTAAAAATCGGGACAATTTGCACAGGTGCGAGGATACATGCTAAGCGCGAATCGTCTGGAGTCTAGCACAATTGACCCTGCAACATGGCTTCGAAATAGATATTTGCATTGATTCACCCTATATGTATATACACGAGAAAACGCAGCGATCAGCAAAAACCACACATCAACAAATTACCCTGAGCATCGCTTTTTGATTAGAATCAATTGTCTTGATTTTGGGGGGTGGGAAAATCAATTATATTCTTTGATTTTTGAAGGACAAAAATCATATGAGAAAAACAAATGTTTCAACACCCAAAATCAAAAAGAACGTCAAAAGAAACACCAAAAAAAAAACAGTGAGAACACACCACAAAACTGGTCCAAACTAGCCATGGCTGCAGCTTGTTTTTCCCAAATTTTTGAGGTCATGGAACAAAGTTCTTTCAAGATTACAAGAATAATGATTACAATCAATATATTGATTATGGTGGTTTCAAAATCAATATCAGATTGATTTTCGGGACCACCTCAATCAATATTTGAAAACCTCAAATCAATATATACAATCAATATCCAATCAATATTTATAATCAATATCCAACCAGTAACCAATCAATATCCAATCAGTATTTTTTGTAGCACAGCATAGGCGCTCCTTTTGGATCAGGTGGGAACCTGCAAAGCTGAATTTTGCTCTAATACATACGGTCTTTGCCAAATCCATGTATAGCCCATGGCCTTTTTCCAAAGCCATGCATCCCTCTGGGTGATCTTTCTCAATCTTGCCCAGGATCGAAGCTATCTATCTGCTGAAACCAAAACTGTAGCTGTGGCACATCTTCGAGATGTGCCCCACATAATCCAAGTGCGTATTTCTGCAATGTCATTTTGGAATCTACACCATATTCTTCTAACTTGAAAATGCACGTGGATTGCTAGAGCGTGTATGTGTGTGTGTTACCAACCATTCAATGAAACATGTTCATAATTTGGCATAAATATGTATGTATATACATTTAAATTGAAATACAGATATTATTCAAAATGTATCTAAATTTATCAAAGGAAGTTTGGATGAGAAACTTCCGAGTTACGAACTTTTAAAAAATGCTAAAAATTCAGTGTAAAGTAACAGATCAGTAAAGTAACAGTTCAGTAAAGTAACAGATCAGTCAAGTAACAGTGTTCAGTAAAGTAACAGTTCAGTAAAGTAACAGTTCAGTACAGTCACAATTCAGTAAAGTCACAGTTCG
>DF243654.1:13927-49272 GCA_000507305.1 Breviolum minutum Mf 1.05b.01 | reverse complement strand
CAATCAATACTTCCAATCAATATCCAATCAATATCCTGATCAATATTTCAATCATTATTTTCATGGAAAATGTTGATCAAAATATTGGTCATCTAATTAACTTACACACTCAATATCTGAGGGATCAAATAATATTTTGATTCTCATCCATATGCACTGCTTAGGGTCCTTTTGAAACACTGGCAGGTAGTGAACATTACCATTACTTTGAAACCAAATTATAGCTAGCAAACACACAAGAAAATCAAAAGGAAAAATCAAAAAGAATATCAAAAAGAAGATCAAAAGGAAACATTTTTTTAAACCACTAAAAACACATGAAATTTCTCTTTGATTTTCCTTTATTTTTCAAAATCAAAAAAAAAGATAGTGGGCTAATTGATTCTAATCAAAAAGCGATGCTCAGGGTATTTTGCTTTGCCACTGGAGCCCAAGTCGTCGCCGTGAAACATTGAATGACTGTGTTTCAGTCAACCTGCAAACTGGATTCATATTCTACAGCGAGAAGCTATTTTCCCAGCCACGGGGCCTGAAGCATCGCTCCCTTATAAAGTACAGCATACCTATTATGACATCATTATACAAGGTCGCATTTCGCCCATAATCTTTCTCCTCCCCCTTCTGTCAACTCATGACTCTTTCAGGTGTTGAAAGTCCCCAAGGAAAATCTTGTCTGAAGGCTTTAAGACGTTCAACTTTTCCAATGCCACACCCCACTTTGATGCAGCTATCGGCTTGGTCATAAGGTCAGCACGCTGCTGTGTCGTCTTTACATAGATCGGCTTTGCAACTCCACTGTCAAATACTTCGTACACCGATGACAAGTTGATACGATGTGATTTGGTTGTGCGAATAGCTCAGAACCCGCTAATCTGGGTGTAAGGATATGTATGTTATAACCTTATCTTTATGATCAGTTGTGGTCTCAAGTATTGGCAACGAGATTCAGCTATGCTGCAGCGAGTTGCAAACTCTCTTCCTGGGAAGCGACCTCGGATCGATGAGCCTTTGAAGTGCTCAAGTCTCAACTTAGTGCCAGTGGCCTTGAGCCAAATACATGCCATATATGAAGAGGTATTATACAGCACTGTACCGCTGAGACTCTCTTCGCACCCCCCACATCTGTGACTTCGCACTGATGGGATGCAGATGCATGATTTAGGCGATGTATTGGCTTTTCAATGAGTTAATTATTCGAACTCGCCATGCAAAGATTCAGCGAAAGCTACCCTACCGAAGACGTAATAAAGCCATAATGGATTCAAAGAAAGTACAAACAGTGGAAAGGCCCAGCAGGCGCAATCCTTGAAACAGTTCTATAGGAGGCTAAGCTATCGGCGTGCATGGTACGTCCGAATTATGTACTCATCTCGAGTACATCGAATTGCATCCGGTGTTCCGAATACAAGTTCTAAAGCCCTCTCTCATATGTCGAACATCATGAAAAGAATCATTCATGTCGCCAACGAACCAACCACTCACTTCGGCCGTCTTGCCAGAATTCCGTCAGGGCGTTGTTGTACTGGTCAGCGTAATTGGCTTGCAGAATGGGACGAACGGCGTCTTCTGTTCTGTAGATGCCAGTGTGAACGTATTCGATCGTTGCATCATGATAACGTTTGCCCCTTCCTTTTGTCCAATTGCCTCCCTGCATGACCAGAGCTCTTCCCAGATCTCGAAGATTTTCCTTTCGACTTTGTTTTGCCTTCATGAAAGGATTTGCCTTCGTGTTGTTTGCCACCCTTTGACTTGTCTTTTCCTTTTTCTTTGCCACCCTTGCCATGGGTGCCAGTGGGGACAAAACGATTTTGCGCCTGATCTGTATCTTGCACATGTTGATCTGCGGTATTTTGCTCTAGTCGGGGACGCCATACGCCCTTCTCTTCGGTCTTTCCCTTTTGTTGACCATGAGATTTGCCCCCTTTGCCCTCAGTCTCATTCTGTGTCTGTTGACTTCCACCTTTGGTTTGTTGGTTCCTCAAACGAGAAGGAGCAGGTGGTGGAGGCGGCAGATTCTGAGTTGCAGCTTCGGTGGTGTTGCGAGCCACGTTTGGTGCTTCTGTCGTGGCAGTAGTGGTGGGTGTGTAACCCTTCCACATTTCATCGGCAGGCGCGTTGATCCCTGCGTCTGTTGCAGTATCCATGTTCCCAGCATGAATGCTTGTGTCTGCGCTTGCCGCAGCACCGCTTGGCTCGACATGCAGGTGTGGTTTCTGTCGTCTCTGTTTTCGACTTCTTTTGCGGCGTGGATCTAACTTCGTGTGTCATGATGGTTGTTGGAACTGACGATGATGACGATGTTCCTCTCTCTGGCTTTGGCTCCTCTTTTGCCTCAGTCTTGTCTTTTTCGGTTCTCTTCTCTCTGGGTACAAGATTTGCCTTTGGAGCCGGGAACGATGCCTTGGGAGTCGGCTCTACATATGATGGTCTGGGCGTCTCTGCATCCTCCCTTATGTAACGATCCGAAGGCGTCAGGGTGACGGGTGTGTATGTTGGATTAGGTTTCCAGGGAGCAGAGCTCACCTGTTCCACCCTCTCAATTTCACCGACCGTCTCGACATATGGTCCTGTTGTTCTGGTGATGCCAGGGTTACCCATAGTGTCATGCACAGGGACGTCTTCAATAATTGGTGCAAATGGTGGTGGAGGCTTCCCAGTTGACGAGTCAGCAAACTCTGGGTCGGGAAACTCCTCTACCTCAATTACTTGTGCATCACCTCCTGATGTGGCGGTCATGTTGACATCAGAGCTTGCCGCACCAGTGCTTGCATCGACGGGCATCAACGCATTGATTCCACGTCTTTTGGACAATGGTGTGTCCTGAACATACTTCAAGACGAGTGGTTTCTGCTCGGTCTTTTCAGCACGTTTTCTGACCAATTCTTGAAACAATGGCACGGTGATGACATCGTAATAATGCAAAATGTGGATCAGTTCATCTCTGACGTCTTTGGATTTACTTTTCCCAATGCTGTATGACTGGAAATCGGCCATGTCAAACCTATACTGCTCACGAGATTTGTTTAAGCTGAAGAAGCTGTATGTTGCACATTTGAATGCAATCCTGATTGCTTCTTTCAAGGCGCTTGCCACGTGTCCCTGGGCAGTTTGATAGTCACCAGCTGACAATGCGTCAACTCCTTCGTGGTCTTCGACCTTGTTGACGTTCCTGACTCTCATGCCGAAACTTCCTTCGATGTCATATTCAGCGGTACAACGCTTCGGTCAGCTTTGTGATCACCACGCTGAAGCGATAACGCCTCAACATTTCTTCTCCATCATACTTTGATGTCGGTGGATTGGCTTCATGTTTGGCTTGGTAATGCTGCCTGACGGTTTCGTCATCCACCGTGATTGGCAATCCTTGGTCTAACTCGAAGTCATCATCATTGGGTCCTCGGACTACAAAGGGATGCCCACTTCCTTGCACGTCGTGTCTCGTTCCCTCCCTCAAGTACTGTCTCCTCCTACTTAGATGGGCTGGGTGGTTGCTAATGACTTATGTTGGTTCTCATACCTAGTAAATCTGTAGTAAAGTATTACGAACATCTTGTTAACAAGTCATAACTAGTTATATCCTCTCTAACTAAGTACTAAGGTCAATACATGTTAATAAAATTAGCTAAAAATTATTTTAATTTGTTTAATTGCGTCAAGCAATTAGGTCATTTAGTAAAGAGATAGACAAAAATCAAGAAAAACAATTAGTTCAATTAAAGAGGTTAGATATTTGTTCAAAAACTATCCAAACTTTTGAATAAAACATTTTTGAGAGCTTGGTGCCAAGACAATGTGGTTTTAGGCTGCTTTAGGAGGCACTAGTTTTTTTCTTGACAATGGGTCAAAGATCCACAACAATTTGATGCACTTTCCCTTGTGCAGTCAGCAACCTGTGAAAGCTTTGTTCCACAGCAACTGCATGCTTCCAGACCAACAACATGATTCCACAGCAACTACATGCTTGGTCAGCACGTTCCATAGCAACTATACAGGCTTGGTCAGCACATGCTGCCCCAGTCGAACAAGATTTTGCTGTAGTATGTTTCCCCAGCAATTTCATGCTCACACAGCATTTGCATGCTTGCACAGCATCTACATGGTTGCAGAGCATTTACATGCTAGCACAGCATCTACATGCTTCCACAGCATCTATATGCTTTGACCCTGAAGCACTTGCTTTCCTTATAGCTGCATGAAGAAGCTCATGCATGGGATTACATTTTTTGGCTCATTGAGTGGCTCCTCCTGCCACATACATGCAATTCCAAAGCAAAGTTTTTTTCTTCAGTTTGCAGACATTGTTCCACAATATGAAGCAAACACTAGTTGGACACTTTCAGCACTTGACTAACTTTAGAAGTTTTATCTCTGGTTCTTTTGACTTGCACTTTCAAAGTTCCACAGTAGAAGTTGGAGCCATGGATCTTTCTGTGAAGTCTGCCATGGAAGCTATCAAGTCAGACCCAGCTCTGGCAATAAATTTGAAGGTCCAGAAAATTTTGCAGCTGCTGTCAGACAAAGGATGTATGTACACTCAAGTCTTGCAGCCCCACTTGTTGATTGTGCACAGCCAGAACAGAAGTGGCATGATGTTAAACAGTTTTGACTGCCATGAGAAAGGTTTGATGGCACTCAAGGTGGGATGGCAGGAAAGCAAAGTAGCAGACTCTTACTGCTTTGAAATGTCTCAGAACAAAGCAAAGAAAGACTCACAGATGAGCGCCATGCAAAAGCTAGTGCAATCTTCAGAAAAAAGATTGGCACCAGTTACAGGACAAGAGCGTTTTATGACTGTGAGTTGTTCTCACATGTCCCAGTTTGCAAAAGCAGCTGGGTCTGGCCAATGTGTTAGTGAGCTACCAGAGCATATTTTTCCACCTTCCAAAAAAATGCATAGTTTTCTGTTTTTTTCAAGGATTCCTTAAAAAAGCGCCGATGCTTTCTTCATTTTTTCGGGGATCCTGGAACACATGCAAGATTTTCTTCATTTTTTGGACGATTCCTTGAAAAAATGAAATGTTTTACTTTTTGCAGCGCCCAATGGTTGGGTCATGTGTGTCAATGACGCGGTGAAACGGCACACAACCTGGTGAAAAAACCTGGTGAAACAAGCCTGTCCAGTCAACAAGGTGTACAATTAATTTAGGGGCCCCTTTGCCAGACACAAGAAATATGTATGTTGAATATGCATTTTCAAAACCGTGAAAAATTAAGCATTTTTGGTACGCCACAAATATGTTTTTTTCTTCAAATTCTGGGGGGCATGCTCTGTGGCAGTCTTGAAGTTACAATGATATACCTTTGTAGGTCCAGATGGCGCAGCACTAGATGACGAAGGAGCACTCGATTCCGCTCACTTCTGCTCAAAAAGATCTTTGCGCAACGTAACCTTCGACCCGCTCAAGGAATTGGCTGCCTGCGCCGTTCCCTTTACTAAATCCCAATGTCAAGTGGCCCTGTTCCGGTCCTTGAAGAATAAAGGCCCTCTTTTGATTAAGGCCTCTTCGGCACCCTCGAGGCCACTGCAGAACCTCGTCCAAGGATCGAAGATCCTCCTCGGTGTAAGTAGGCGCAGCGGAGCTTGATGAAGCTGCTGTGGCAACTACGGCTGATAACCACGAGAAAACCCGGCGATCAGCAAAAACCACAAATCAGGCAACTCTTTTGCTTTGCCACTTGAGCCAAAGTCGTCACAGTGAAACATTTAATGACTGTGTTTCAAGCAACCCTGCAAACTGGATTCCTATTCTACAATGAAGAAGCTAATTAACACAGTGACACCATCTGAAAATATGAGTTCTATGGGAGGTGCCTGAAGCATCGCTCCATTATAGTACAACATACCTAGTATGACATCATGGTACAAAGTAGCATTTGGCCCATAATCCTCTCCTTATACATAAGAAATAATTTCTTGGAATAGCTTGTGCTGTTAAATCAATGTTTGCCCCCATGCTTCGCGACAAATTGTACTGGCAATAAATACAATTCCAACCTAAGGTTCCGCGAAGCATTCTGCAGCGCGCAACGTAACGTCCGAAAACATGGCCTATCGCTATGCAAAATGTTCAGCGCTCCAGAAAAGAATATCCAAAACAAGCAGCATGGTTACAATCCATCACAACTCACCGCTCCAGAATTTATGGGCGGTACACTTCGTTGTCCGAAAGATTTGGCAAACTTTTGGACAAAATAGAATAAAACACTTTTGTATGTACTGTACAAGAACTTCCGAATAGCTACTGTATGCCACTTATAAATTTTGCCAAAAGACCGTTTGATCGAAGATAGCGAATGTCCCGGAAACGAGCATTGTCTGAGTCTATGGGGACACAGCCTGTTGGACCACGTGGACGTAAACTGCATTTCGGATTCAGAATAGAAGTAACTTGTGAAAACGCGCTGAAGGAGCAAATGAGAACATCAGCTTGAGCAAAATGAGTCAAATCATCGATTTCAAGATTGTCCTCACAAGGCGACGACGACGAAAGCTCAGAAATTCGAATATTTTCACACCACAAACCATCTTGCAAAATTTTGAGTGAAGTGTTTAATGATGCCGCAACGTCCCAAGTGAAAAGCTTAATCCAAAATAATGAGAACTCGAGAACTCACATTACACACTAATTCTGGGGTTCGACTGCCATAAACTGAAAAACACTTGCCAATTCCTATCGTAATGACACTGAACTTAGAGTTTGCGTGGCACAAAAACCGAAGTCGATTTTGGAGTTGGCCGACAACCACTAAAACATGCCAAACAAAACTGGATCGGTTCTGATAATGAAAAAAAAAACGTGCCAAAATAAACCTACGGTCTTTTGTGATGAACAAATTGCGCAACACAAATTTTTGGAACACCTTGTCGTGCTCATCACACCATGGAAGGTTGGTTTGTCAAATTTAAACTGAGACGAATCCAAAGCAAAATAATGCTGAAACAAATGGACGCAATCCAAGTGCACCTGAAACCCATGTTTTCTGTAGATGTCGAAACGTGAAGCGTTATACGTGTTCGTTTTTGAATAGTGATCGAACGTAGTGCTGAAAATGTGCACTTGCGCCCTCGGTAACATCGCCTCCAAATCAACACGGGACATAACCATACCATCCCCTTTCCATTTCAGTGGGTTGCTTGTAATTTTCAAGAACTACAAAATGTTGTCACAGGATCTCACCTGTTCCACCGCCAAGAAATTGGCATTTTAAAATCAAGTCGAGGAGGGGTTCACTAAAGAAAAGAAACCATCTCCAACAATTCTGGTGGATGCAATGAAAGGTCTAAGTTCCGTTTGCGAACTTTTTTCGGGCCATTTTTTCAACAACCCGCAATGCTTACAGGCATGCCCTTGTGCAACCAACTGCTACCCACGCAAAATTGCGCAAAGACCGGTGCCGGGCATAAGGGCTTCGCACACCCCCCTGAAGAGTGGCACTATCGGTCTAGACTACGGTGTAGGGATAGCTAGCGTTTTCATGCATAGGTAAAGTAACCGGTATTCTCTTGAGAGTAAACTATCCTGTCTTGAGCCAAGAAACAACCAGAAACAAATAGATATAGACTCTTCCCATGTTGTACAAGCCAAAAGAAAAACACAGGCGCAAATTCATAATGAAGAGTCATCTACAGCGTAAGGCGCATGAAAGGCAAAGCAGCGGTTTTTCCATGTCGGCTCTAATAAATTGCCGGGAGACATTCACACTGCGTCAGTCACACACCGTAAGAAAATTTTACCTGGCCAGGCATTATCAGTCCACAAGCTGCTCAAATTTGCCCTACAAAGAAATTTTGGACTCATCTCACAAGAGAGTCGAAAATTGGGTCACCATGAATTTCATCATGGGTGCTCAGAATGCCTTGCAAACAATGAAATTTTGAATTCTCATCGGGAAGCAACAAAATCACATTCGAAAGCTTGGGACCATCGCAAGAGAACTTTCACAGAAACAACAAAAAAAACAGTTCATCCTGGTGAAAAATCATAACGCATGAAACTTGACACGATGGGAGAAATAAAGCCACATTGCAAAATCGAAACAACAGCAGACTCAGAATGAAACAAATGAGTTGTGATCAGAAAGACCATCAATCCCGATGGAAATTACATGGTCAAATCATTAGACAAAAAGCACATACTCCCGGAAAATGGCAGCAGAAACTAAAGAGACTATCATCATACCAGATGGTAAATACATAGTCAACTTGTCAGTCTGAAGACATAGCTTGCTCAGTCCTCAGCCTTAGCCAAATGAAGTTGTGTTTTCTGTAAAAAAAAAAAACCTCAAGCCCTGGCCTCGGCCTTTCCTTTTGCCTTCCTAGCCTTCTGTTCTGCCTTCCTCTTGTCTGCTTTTTGCTTCTTCGAGTCATCAGCCAAAATGATCTTCGCCCTTGTCATATCTATATCTGATGGCTCGATTGTGACCAAATTGGGCAGGGTGCAAAGCTGTCGCGTTCCTTCAAAAGAAGAATTTCGTTCGTCGAAGAAAACAAACTCTCATTCACACTGTCTTTGCGCGCGAAACGGAAACAACTAAAGTTGCGACACAACTTTGCTGGACATAGCGCTAAAGAGTAAGGGTCCTTCAAGCGCCACCGGGATATTCCCGGGGATGATTTGAAGTCACGCGTCCACGTCTTAATCACCAAAGAAAGCGTTCCTGCTCACGAGCAGGCTGCCACGCTTTCGGCTGCTTGAACCTTTTTTTTTCCGAAAAGACACGCAGCCAACTTCAAGTCCTACGCCCAAGAAAGTTTCCTCTGGCACGCCCAAGGCCGCGGCCACGTGGGGGTTTGGGCCGGCACAGCCCAGTAGATGGCCGTGTAAACGCTCTGCGTTGGCAAGGCCAAAAGCGCGCTTTTGTCAAATCTTTGGCCTACTGATGTTTGCGTTCACAAGATATGGCATCCAGCAGATGCCCCCACCGCTGGCATTGAGACCAACAATGGAGCGCAAAATGCCATTTGGGTCCTTTGGGTCGCGCGTGGTCGCAACCATGCGCCACAACGTGCAATGCAAAATGTTTTCTTGCAACGCGAGAAGGCTGTGACAATTGGCAACGACAATTTTGGTTCGTTGGATGCAGATGGGAACGGCATGTAACGCTGCCATTGAATCCAACAGAGGATGCAGATTTGCTTTGGTGCCACGTATAGGATCTCCTCACAGAACGCATGAGTCAACGACAGGGACGCTGCCTACTGATTCCAATGAGCTCAATTGGGAAGAGTGTCCAGATGGAAAGTTTAGAACCAAAAATGTAGGGTACACCTGTGATTGCTATTGAGTTTGCAAGAGGTGGCGCTTGTTTGAACAAGGTTGTAACACTTTTACAAGGGTTGGTGACACTCAAATACTGGCCCAAGATGACCCAAGTGCTGCATGCCAAAGGCAAGTGCAGTATCTGAAGGTCAGGATGCTATGACAAAGATATCATTATGTAACCATGTAATTGATTGTATTGAAGAAATCGAAAAAAAGGAAATACCATGTAGACAGCACAAATTCATGAAGAGATACTTTCACCAGGAACTTTCAAAAAATATAGATATTTCGATTGCTTCTAAAACAAGAAGTTGGATCGGTGGAAATGATTTTCTTCTAGATCAAGTTGTACTCAACCTTGAACAACCATCCAAAAACGTACTCCAATGGATGTTGCTGCTGATGTGGGCGGCGGTGCTGCGGGGGCAAATGTGACCCTAACAAGCATCTTCAACAGAGCAGAAGCAGCTATTCGCAGTGGGGACACAGATGGCGTTGAGCAGTCTCACTGAAATTTGGAACGCAGTACAGGTAACTTGGCAATCATTTTTCTAAATAGAATCACCACGCTAGACCCTGCTTGCGCTCGACCCCTCTTGTTGCTTTTGTGCTTCGTCATCGGGAACCTCTTTGTGCTTGGACTGAGCTGAGGCTCGGTCAATTGATCGGTACAGTGGACCACCAGCACTTAGAACATGAAAATCAAAAAAGTAGTATTTGAATTCGTCGGGTGACATTCCCCAAATCTGAATGCCGGGTCATATTCTAACTGCAATTGCAGTTAGAATATGCACATGGGTTTCATATTCTAACCTTTTTTGTTTGCTCATTGCTGGTAATCTTGCTTGGGGCTAAATAGAAACAATTCGACAATTCGACATTCAAGATTCACGATATTTGACTTTGGCCTAAAGGTCACTGGTCTACAAACAATGACAGCCTGCTAACCTCACCGGGTCAACTACTCAGGGGGTTGGGAAATGTAAGGCGAGATTTGGAGAGATTTGATTTGATTCGATATTAGGGAGAATTGATACTAAAAAATGAATGTTCAGTTATTGTTTGGTAATGGTAGTTTAAAAATGCCTAAGCCCGGAATTTTCCTTCCTGAAGTTTCAGATTCAGATGCAACTGCAGATTGATGATGAAGTGATGATGTATGATTCGATCATGTTACTGGAGACTGGACTCGACTGGACAAACTTCCTGGAAACTGAGGCCATGAGGCCATCAGTCTTCGCTGGGGCTGGGTCAGAAACTCATCGGCTCATAGGTGGGTGAGTCAGTGAGTCAGCATGTGGTTAATAGTGTATAGTTGGAGACGTGTCCGTGCCAGTAAAGATACATAGGCATCACAAATCAGAATTTATAGAACTTTGGATATATTAGTTTGAGAGCTCAAGTCCAATCAGCTGCCAGTGAGTTGTAGATTCTGTTGTCTTAAAGTGTAGTGTAGCCATGGCCAATGACCTTGATACCGAAACTGAAAGCTTTTCCATGGAGTTTGAATCGGAAGCACCCACACCGCCGTCACCACCCGCCAGTCCAGCCAATTCTGTAGATGCTCCATTCAATGATCCTACAAACTATGCCATCGTGCCAGCCGCTGCCGCTGAGAGCAGTAGCAGTGCCAATGGCAATGAAGGTAAAGGTATTGGGAAGGGTGGAAAGGGTCGTGGCCGTGGCCGTGGGGTTGGTCGTGGTCGAGGTGGTATTGCACCTGGTCGAAAGGCCAAAGCATCAGCACAGGGAAAAGCCAAAGCTAGAGCAGCTGCAGCTGCTGGTGTTCGTTCAACATCCAATACTCATGGTTATTGGAGGGTGGTTCGTGATGCAGTCACAAATGTGGCTCCATACCAACCTAGACGTTTTCGGTATGAACTTCGAGGTGATTCTTCAGCTAGATTGCTATTCAAGGGCTACAAGAATGATCCGATCAGTTTGCAGAAGATTTCATCGATGTGAAAAGCAGGTTCAGTTCCAATGTCAAGGTCCACCAATCACATCATGATATCACTGAGAATGAGAGCAACCCAAATGCACCATCTTCATCTTTATTGTGGTCTTCATCATCTGCACATCCCCTTCCTGGTTTGTTCAGGCTTGTTACTTGTTGTTGTTTTGAGTTTTGAAACTGAAATTGAAATAATGAACAAATTGTTCAACAATTCATTACGTTTTAAACTTAATGTGTGTCACCTACACTGCCTTTGATGTCACAGGTTCGTGAGAGACAATATCCCAGAGATGCGTTTCGTAGGGGTTTTGTGGTAGATTGCTTTTTGGGAGGTTTTCCAGATGAAATGGCCATTTCGACCTTAAATCCCCCAACTGTACATATTTGCAAAGTGCTGAAAAGCCCAAGGTGCATTAACGACGGTTTTTTGCGTGTGAAAAGCATAGAAAAAACAACCTGTGAATTTTCCGTGAATTCGCCGTGAAAGCCCCGTGAATCGTCGTGAAAACCCGTGATTTTTTCCACGCGCCGGGCACTACTGGTGTGTGCGCGCGGTCACAAGACTGCTGTTGGTGCGCTGGCTTGGTTAAGCCTTTAGTGGACATAGGTTTGGGCGGGATGGGCCTTTTCCCAGCAGGGGTTCTCATGATGAAATGGGCAAATCGCCGGGCTTTCATGATGAAATGCATCTCTGGGATGTATGAGTTGGGATGGACCATCGATCGTGGGGTCAGTGGCAAGCCAAAGTGGGTCTTGTCAGAACTGGGCAAACGTCATGGCCGCGATCGTCGTTTGGTTCGTTGCTGTTGGGACTAGCAACTAGCAATTCTCAATTCTGAATGGTAGATATCCCGAGACAATAGCAGTAGTCAGCAGTTCCAGGTCCTTGCATATAAACTGTTTCCATCTACATCAAATTCATATCATCTTATCTATCATAAATGATAATTTAGATTCATAATTAGACTCAGATAATAGACATATGCATTTCATTATAACCACGTAAAAGCTTGTGCATTAATGTCAGTACTAGTGGCTAGTACAAACAACATCCGTGTACAAGAAAAAATGAGTTTGTTCCTGGTTTGCACTTGGAATTGAGCAAACTGGAACAGCGACACCTACAACAACTGCCATTGTCGATTGGTAGGGATTGAAATCTTGAGTTCTAGTTGTGGCACCCTGTACAGCTGAACCTCAACCGTTATGTGGGCAGTTGACGGTTGGCAGTGAATACTAGTTCAGTTCTACCAGGTGTGTTTGACATGCAGCACAACATGTGCATGTGTGTGTCTTGTGTTTTATGTCAGATCGATCATTAGTTGTTCTCCTGTTCATAGTCGGTAGTCCAAAAGAGGCCGAGACATTTAGACAGTTGAGACATTGCAACTGACTGAGATTTGATGGAACGATGCACAGTTCACTATGCAGTAGTGTCTGTGAGTCTGTGAGATTGAATCATGGTCAGGGAGCAGGAAACAAAAGAAAACAATGACCTGAGTGACTTCAAAAGTATTTCCATTGCAAGCTTTTTTAAACTTGAAAATGCGACCATTGAACACGTAATCCAACATCATCCATGCCGCCGTTGCCATTGCTCAGGTGGGACCTATTGCCTGTGAGGAGCATGGAGTATACCGTATACCCTCACACCATACAGTGAAAGTGGGAAGCCCAGACGGGATGGCAATCGGACGGGAACATGATTCTTTAGCAGCTAAGTTTGGTGTGACAAATTGATGATGTTAAATGTGATTTAGATGAAGAACATAGTAAACATATGTCCAAAAAACTACTCTAAACAAAGAAGTCCTAGCAGAGAATTGAAAAAAACATGTAACATGTGGAGTAGACTGGATCTTCAGCATCTATATTGTCTTTGTTTAAATACTATATTCATCATTCAAAAAAAGGTTTTTTTCGGCGTTATCATTAGACCAGAAACCTTCCCAAGTCAACCCACAGATCCAACACATCTATTGAATAGGGTGTGTGTATCTTAAAGACCCTTGTATGAGTATGACCAGCATGGATGTGCGTGCACCTTCCTTTGTGCCACGCTACCTGCTAAGCCGGTGTCATCACCAACGTGATTCCTTTCTTGGGGGCCCGACGAGCTACTGCCAGATTCTGAAACATCTGCATGCTGCCTGTTGATTTACCTTTCAAATTTTCACGTTCGTCATTTATGGTGTCGTTCTTTGGGTATATTGGTATTTTTGTTTTTATCTCTAAACTGTGGTCATCAGATCAGTTCCTGACTCCTGACATTGATATGTATTCTTTTATCAAGATGAGAGCACAACTGATACATGCGTAGAACTAAGTCAGAAGCCACAACACCTCCACACTAGCGACCAAGGTTGATCAAATGATGCGTGCGTCCGGCAAGCTAAGTTTTATCAACAAAGCAACATTGTTATTTGGGAGTGTTCAACAACACTGGTTGAAGCAATAGGGTGACCTGTTGAACTTGGATCCAGTAAGAAAGCTCAGAAACCTAAAAATTTTAGTTTAGATTTTCTAGTATCAACCGTATTTGAGTGGCCCAGCGGAGCGCAGCCACTCAACAGCCAAGGTGAAATCTGGCACAATGTCACGCATGCGTACTATCAAGGGTCGGGGTTGTGTTGGCGCTGGTGGTGTGGAAGGGGATGATGATCACGATCAAGATGTTAATGAGAAGAAAGCTGGAGGCATTGCCTACCGCCCAGAGTTCCTATTAGACTGTGTACTGTTTTCAGACTCTCTTAAAGAACCAAGTCTTCTACGGGATTCGGTTGTAAGGTCAGGTCGGTGAAATTGAAACATGATTCTGGACATGAACATGTTAAACTTGTTTAACATGTTTGAACTTGTGAATGGCTCAGCATGCTTGAAACCCTTTTCAATAAAATACGGTTAGGACCATGTCTGATACGCTTGCTGCTTATTTCATGGAAGAACTTCAGTCAACATCCTTTCGTTTGCCATCCTCAAGTCTTCTTTATGACTCAAGGATATCTTTTGACTTAGCGACAATGCTCTGGGCTAGAGAGATGATATTCTCACGTTCTGCGGAACGCGTCCATCCTTGGGTTATACATTTGCGCGCAGATAGTTCACCCCAATGGGGACGAGACTTTTTGCTATGCCAGTGTGATGTTATCCAGTATGTCATCAAATTAAAGCAGGGCCCTGGATCCGAGGGGTTTAGATCCGAGGGGTTTTTTCTTCAGGACCAACATTTTTAGACAAATTTAATCAAAATAAAACAATTTAAAACAATTTAAAACAATTTACAACAAAAAAAACAAAAAAACAGAAAAAAAACAGAAAAAACAAAAAAACAGAAAAAAACCAAAAAAACAAAAGCTAAAAATGCATGCGGTTTCAGTCGCACCACCTACGATTAACAATATGTTTTTATTTTTCTTTGCAAACATAACATCCCGAAACCATACGCCCACTGCCGCACACATGACAACAGCTGACAATGCTAGTGAAAAAACAGTGGACGCCAATGGCTCCGGTACCTTCCGACTTGACGCCAATGGAATGACACATGTGAGAAAACAATAGACGCTCATGACTCAGGCACCTTCCGCAATTTCACACCAATTGAAAACACTTGTGAGAAAACAAGACGACACTTGTGCGAAAACAATCGGTCCTAAGGTGACCAATGATAACAAGCTCTTCGAACTCATTTCGTTATTCACATTTAGTTGGTTGCCAGCCTCTAACGGAGAGAAGGCTAGACCTGAGCAAAATTGATGGTCAATTGTTGCAAGCAAACGTCAAGTGTTCAAAGCATGCACTTCCAAAGTGCACAAGACACAGTCAATAACAAAGTGGCAGCATGCTTTGTTTCCAGTTTTTTGCTAATAGGGCAACTCGTAGAAAATTGCATGCATGGATCCACGCACGCACAGCATCGAATTGGCATCGGGTATGAAATACTCAGCTAGAACTATTTGACAACATATGAATCATTGACGACGAATTGACATTGGTCATGTTAGGGACACAGAAGAACTTGAAAATTGAGTGTCAACTGTCAACTGTTCCAAACGTCAACTGTTTCTCACTGAGCGCACACCCCACAAAATCAAAATGATGTTTCTCGTGAAGAGACTACTACACCCTTCAATGACGAATTAAGTTTCAAAAGCAGTACCAGGGTGACCAATACCATTTTAACTACAAATCACAACCAACCAATGAATTTGAAGGCTCTAGCATGGCATGATTAGTCCTGCCATTGGCTTCGACAAATCTCAGCCACCTTTCTGCCAAACTCTGGTGTGTAAGCTTGGCTCTGAACAAGAAGGGTTTTGTTGCCAGTAAACTGATCTCCATGCCTTGTCACAAGCGCCTCACCACTGCCTGCTGGGCGGGGGCAAACAAGGCCTGCAATTGCAGGCCACGTGCTATGCAACTGCAGGGGTTTGCAAGATGGGCCACCGTAGTGGCCCATATATGTCACATACCTTGCACTTTGGGTGTAGAACAAGACCCCTTTCATGGACGGGCACTCAGGCATGCACGACGTCATCGGTTGTTCTAGCACCACCCACACTTCAAGTAGGTAACACAGAAAGAACAACAAGCTGGACACCTCCATGAGGCCATTGCCGACTTGTACAAAGATGGGGGAGTCTTCTCCACCACAGCCAGGGCCCAAAAAGAAATTATCTAACGCACGTTGTGCCTGGTGCCGACAAAGAATCACGAAGCTGGAGCATTGTGTTCCCAGCCAAGCTAATCCGTTTCGCTTCACAAGCCCCACAGCTTCCACAAACAGCTTCAAACCACATGCTTGCAAAGCATCCTGAGTAGTGGGATCGAAGTTGATGTCGAAAGCACATCCCTTATAGCCAGCCCGAATCATCTCACGGGAAAGATGCCCTACTCCAGCAAATATCTCAACGAAATCAAACNTTTTGTAACTATTTTGTAACTATTTTGTAACTATTTTGTAACTATTTCAACTCTTTCCATTTCACAGAGGCCTGAAAACACTGTTGTGAATATGGCGACATAGCAAGGCAAAATCCTTTGGAAAAGCGGCTCTTTGGGCTGCTTGGTTCAATTCTGACAAACTATGCGGCTCTTTGGGCTGCTTGGTTCAATTCTGACAAACTATGCGGCTCTTTGGGCTGCTGGCGGCTCTTGGGGTCGCAGATTGAAATTCTTCAACTGCTGCATTTTTATCAAAGTCACAATGTAGCAACTACGGGGATACGGTGTATATGCTTCAATTTTGAAATAACGTTTTCATAAAAAACGCACAGTTGAAAACTCCATGCACACACACACGTCACAAGTCTGCAAAGTAGGTCGCATTTTGCATCTACTTTAGCATGGTGAAGCCTATGACGGTGGAAGAGTTGCTTCGCCACATCTCAGCTTTGAAGGATTTTGCTGTGAGAGTTGGCCGCAATCCAGTTTTGGAAGATGAGTTGGCTCAGATGATCGAGAAACTTCCTCCTCAGAGCCTGCATGATATCAGCCGCATTGCCAATCTGATAGATGACAGTTTTGGAGAGAAGAAAACAATGCTGCTGGAAATCTTGCAAAGTAAGGTTGCTACCACTGCAGCTAGTGGCAAAAACCGCACCCTACAGACTTGGAAGGAATTGGCCAAATATCTTCACAAAGCTCACTGGGACATGATCCTGGACACATCAGTCCCAAAAACCCATGTGATGCGAGAGATTGTCAAGCACATGTACGAGGTGGGCCTTCAATACCCATCTGAGGTGACAATGGGATATCTCAGCATCCTAGTGAGCTTCAAAGAGTATGAGGGGTTGGAAGTTGAGAAGTTCCCCGCCTTCCAATATCACCAGCAAATGAAAAATGAGATAGTCTCCCACTTGGAAAATTTGCGAAAGAAGACACAGGCTGGTGAAAACAAATCTTTGCTGATGATTTTGCCAGAAAATCCGGAAGATTTACACTACTTGTCAGTCTTTGGCCAGGAGAAAGCCGCCCCTCCAAGGGTAGACCTTGAGCATCTTCACCACATGGTTTCGGTTTTGCCTTTGCGCAAAACTCATAGGCACGCAGGCTATGCGTCAAGCTCTTCTTCAAGTTTGGCGATGGCTTTCAACCGGCAGCAGAACCTCCAGCAAGCTGCTGCTCAGCAAGCTGCTGCTGCTTTTGCAAACATGTTTACTGGAATGAACTTTCCAGGCATGTTTTATGGTGGGACCATGCCGGTTAACCCTGGGGAACAACTTCCTCCTGGGTTCAAGATGTGTGATCAGCAAGGAGGCTCAAGGCACACGTCAACCCAGCAAATGGGCCAGCTGGCTTTGCCTGCGCCCGTCTCTGAAAACCCTGAGGCATCAAGCTCTGTTCAGGCACCTGGAGCGCAGCAGCACCAAATGGTGGAGAAAAGAGATGTCCAAACAAGTGCCTTGGTTGAAGAAAAGCATGGTGTTACACCAACCACCCATATCAACCCTTTGGTGCCTGCGCATCAAAAATGTCCAGAAGACAAGGATGCTCGCCAAAGGGGCACTAAGGATCAGCTGGATGTCCAAAGTGGTGCTTCAAACGCCAACCATGAAGCTGCTGATGCATTAGCTCAAGTTTCTCAGGCTTTGGAGAGGCGTGAAGAAGATAAGAAGATGAGGCGGCCTGCAGCTGCCGCCCAAAAGAGGCCAGCAATGAAGAGGCCAGGTGCTGCCCCATCTTTGTCCAAAGCGAGCTCTGTGCAGAAGAAAGATCCTAAAAAGTCGGAACAAAATGACAAAAAGGGAATCTATTGGAGAGGGAACATCACTCAGAAAGAGCGCATGAAGTTGATGCCTGAAGGCTGCAGTACCTGCAGGTATAGAAAAGGATGTACAGATTCCTGTTGGAAGAAGAAGCATTACTGGCCTGTCTGAGCAGAGAAAAGGGATACAAATGTTGAGCGCTTTTGTGTTGGCTGTTTTGTTTGTTATCAATGGTCAAACTCTGCGGCTCTTTGGGTTGCACAATTGCAAAAGCTCATATGAGGTTGTCCTTTTCTACATGCGGCCCATTGGGCTGCAAAATTGTTCAAAAAAACAGATTGGGATTTTTGTTTTTTGCAGAGAGGGTGACTTGTCTGCGGCCCCCTGGGTTGCAAGAAATTCAATGAGGTGAAAAGTGAAAATGAGACACTTGTCATTTTTGCTCAAAAGAAAGCAGTAGCACCAGAGAACAAACATAGCAGAAAAAAACACCAGGAGTAGAAGAAAAGCTATGCCAGTGCCTGAGTTTGCAATCAAAAAGGGTGTGATTGCTCATGATGCTCTGGAGAAGATCTTCTCAGTGATTACTTCAACTTTGAAGTTGGAGTCTGAGCAGGCCAAGTTGAACTGGGCGAGGTCTCACGTGCCACTGCTTCTGGACTGCATTCAATTTGCCCAGGTCCTGCACAAAGACAACGCCTTTACAAGCAAGATGCTTGCCAATGGTATGTGCTGCTTGGAAGCTCTTGCATCGCACATTTTGGTGAAGAGGCCATTCGAAGACTACACCACCAGTGGCTCCAGCAAATTTGATGCCGATGTGCAATTGCAGACGACTTGGATGAAGCTCCAGGTTTTTACTTCAGATGAAATCATGGCGAAGCGTGAAGATATTTTGTTGAGCCTTGTTTGCATGGAGCCGGTTCGCAAACAAAACGACCAGGCCTGTGCTGTTTACTTATATCCATCTTTGGTAATTTTGGAAGATATCTTACCGCATTTGTATCCAAAGTAGGTCGCTCTGTTCGAGACGCTGACGCTGGTTCTATAGGTACCTCAAAAGAAATGTCTTACATTTTGGCGCAGCAGACACTGTGGAACTGTCAAACTGGAGGCGTCCCATTGGGCTCGCCATGTGATATCTTCAATCTTAAGGAAACCATCATGATATTGATACTGTAGTGTAGGAGTAGTGGGTTTGGATGCGGACCTCTGGTTTGCAATGTTTCTCCAGTTAGATCTTGGATTCTCCAACTTCTTTTGTCTGTAGTGTAGTGCAGGAGTGTATTGGTTTGGATGCGGACCTCTGGTTCGCAATGTTTTCCCAGTTAGATCTTGGGTTCTTCAAATTCTTTTGTCTGTAGTGTAGTGTAGGAGTAGTTGGTTTGGATGCGGACCTC
This sequence comes from Breviolum minutum Mf 1.05b.01, assembly GCA_000507305.1. NCBI lineage: Eukaryota > Dinophyceae > Suessiales > Symbiodiniaceae > Breviolum > Breviolum minutum. The sequence goes on along the minus strand of DF243654.1, from coordinate 29,942 downwards.
TGGTTTGCAATGTTTCTCCAGTTAGTAGATCTTGGGTTCTACAACGTCTTTCGTCTGTAGAGTAGTGTACTTGGTTTGGGCGCGGACCTCTGGTTTGCAATGTTTCTCCAGTTAGATCTTGGGTTCTCCAACATCTTTTGTCTGTAAAGTCTCAAAAATATATAAATCTTCAGACCAGTGTTGTTGTTTTGCTTCCCCATAGGGCTGGAACCTCAGGACTACCAGGGCTCAAGCAAACAAGTGCCAGAAAGTAAAAGGCATGAGTCTTTGCAACCACTTCCATACTAGTACGACAGAATTTTTGCTGAAGAAGGAAAATTGCAAGCCCTTTTTTTCAAAGCAACCCCTTCCAGCAAGCATGGAGTTCTACGATGCATGGAACTATGCAGAGTCTCAGCCAAGCATGGAGTTCTACGATGCATGGAACTATGCAGAGTCTCAGCAAGAACAAGTTGGAGAAGCAGATGAAAAAGTCGGCTTAGAGGCTCAAGGGGTTAAGCAGGTTTTTCTTGCTAAATGTTGGCAACAATGAAAACGGTTCAGCCCAAGAAAACATGAACTGAGTTTAAAGTTTAAAAGGTTGCTGTCGCCAGTCCTTCCACTTCTGCAAACTGCTTTCCAAAGATAATGGTTTGAAAAGTTGAGTTTATATATGAATCAAAATGCCTGGCAGGAATTGAAGAAGATGGCAGCGGCCTTTGGTATAGTTGTCCCACCTAGAGACAATACCCGCGAAGTGGCAGGTGAAGTGGAAGGTGCTGCAAATGGTGGTGGAAACAAGAAGCCACCAGAGCCAGGTGTGACAGGTGAAGTGGAAGGTGCTGCAAATGGTGGTGGAAACACGAAGCCACCAGAGCCAGTGGAAGGTGTGGCTGTGGAAAAAAAGCCACAACCGCCAAGTGAGCCACCACCATGGTGGAAACCACAGCCAAGTGCACCACCACCTAAATGGAAACAGAATCCTGTGGTGGTGGAAGTGGCCAACGCCAGTAGTGCTTCGAGCTCCAGCGCTTCTGGGCACCGTGTTCGAGGGCATCTAGAAAAAAGCTCGCCGTTCTACGTGCTTTGGTTTCATTGGAGTCATATTTTGTGATGTTTTGATTCAAGCCCTGAAAATAATGAATAAGGCCGTTAAGTTCTTGGATTGGTGTTGTTTTTCATGAAAGACCTCAAAGCAGTAAGCAAGTGGCCAGGAGGCCCCCCCCAAGTCTTGACTTCCTTACTGCTTTCCAAAAGAACCATTTCGGATGTCTTGCAAGCAAGTTGAACCCGAGGAGATGCTGGGCGGCAAACGCTCTTACGAGCGCATGGTGAGGAGCAAATTCCGAGGGAGAGGTGGCAAGAACAAAGAGTACTGGGAATGGCACTACTCACGCACTTGGCGCTGACCCGAAGTCGTACTGAGACGATTGCAGTTGCACTGAGACAAAATAAAAAAGCGGATGGGGTCGAGTGTCATGAACTAAATCGGACCTGCGGCCCCTTGGGCATGCAAAGATATAACATGTTCTCAACATCATTGAAGCAACTCTTGTAGCGGCCCATTGGGCATGCTAAGTCACAAAAAGATGTGTAGAATATCATTCTTCATCCAAACAGAAAATTCCATAGTTGCACTTGCTGCCTAAAGTGTTTTGCGCTGGCCTTCCACTGCGGCCCTTTGGGCCGCATTAGACTTTGGACATATGTACAGATGATATAGGGATGTGTTTGAATATGTTGACTTTGTGGTCAACATGTCTTCTGTGTCTTTGGAACAACCATGAGAAAAAGATCAACTGAGGGCTTCAGGCCCAAAGTATCAGCTTCCATAAGCATAAAGCTCTTGACTATTTTTCATATAGCCCGTATGCACAATGTCATGGGTACTGACGAGAAATTGCAAGGAAACCATGGGTGCCCAGGTTTCTGGCATTAGTTCATTTTTTTCCTTCCTTAGAAGGTTTGTGGATGAATGCTTTCCAGAACCAATGCTTTATACATCATGAGTGACAAACCCCCAACATAATAGGTACTATGTCGGTGGTATATAATGGACCAATTTTGGGAAAACCCTCAACTTTCAAAAGGCCATAGTAACCCGGACATTGTCACAAGCCTTGAAAATGAATGGGGTTTGAAAACCTTGGGCCAAGGTGTGGATTGGATAGTGGGTGATGTGCCAACTGAGAAGTACGTCTTCAAACTTTGGCCAGACTCTAGCTTTGAAGCTTTGGACTCCACCCAGTTGCCGTGGCAGCCAGCTGATTCAGCAGAAGAGGAAATTGAATGTTTGCTTCGATGGATCTTCGAATACTATGTCCAGAAGACTGCTGATGGGCGGGTAATCTTGCATGAATACTTGCATTACATCATCTTGGAACACACCTTGCATACAGACCCATGGTGTGTTAGGATTCATCTCGTAGAAGTTCCCACCCAACAGAAGTGGCATGTAGTGTTCCAGTTGGCCAGTGATGTGCAGTGAAACGCTGCTGACAGGAAGTGACTCGAAAACAAAAGAGATCAGCTTTGTGTTTATCAAGTTCTGGATGTTAAGATCTGCGGACCTTTGGTTTGCAAAGGCAATGACATAAAACAGTAGCAAGTATTCTCAAGATCTTTGATCAGCTTCGTGTTTATCAAGTTCTGAATGTCAAGAACTGCGGACCCTTGGTTCGCAAAACCAATCATTCTCAAGTTCTTGGAATGCAGGACTCAGGATTTTTTGCAAGAGTCTTGGACAATGGATCTTTGCGGCCCATTGGGCTGCATCAGGCTTCAATCAACATGAAAATTGAGACCAAGGTATCCCAGGGTATCTGAGGGTATCTCAGGGTATCTTTAAAAACAAAACAGCAAGATACCAAAAGATACCCTGAGATACCGGTATCTCAGGGTATCTTTTGGTATCTTTTGGAACAAGAACCTGAGATACCGGTATCTCAGGGTATCTTTTGGTATCCTGACAAACAAGAATTTCAAGATACCCAAAGATACCTTAAGATACCTTGAGGTACCCTCATGGTACTTTCATACCGGGTTGAACCAAATCTGTAGCCTTTTAGCTGGGGAAGTGTTCACGCTTTTGACCTTAGAACCTGCTGTTCTTGTCGTAGCATGGCGAATGAAGATAAGACTTTGCCCTACACACTTGTGGTTGAGGAGAGCCAGAAGGAACTGCTGCCTGACAACCAGTTAGGCCTTTCAGCTTCCCAACTTGGTAACACTCAGCAAGACTCCCAAACCGTTCCTCCAGTTCAGGCAGGTGAAGACGTGCCTGCAGGACAAGCTGAGCGTACTCCAGACAGGGCTACTCAGTATCCACTGTCTGACAGTGCTGAGAAGAGGGTGGAGGCTGAGTTGGAGGCTTCACTGGACCGTCATGAGAAGAATGAGAAGAAGTTGGAGGCTGAGTTTGAGGCTTCAATGGCGGAGTTGCAGGCTGCAGCTCAGGAACTTAATGCCGGGTTTGCCGGGTTCAAGAATGCAGCTCAGGTACTTGATGCCAAGTTTAAAGATGCTATGGAGGTCAGCCCCATGAAGATGGACGATTTTGAGCACAACAAGGTGGAATGCCAGAAGTGTGGGGAGACAGTCTTTCCACATGAGGCACAAGTCCGAGGAAAGATGACATGGTGGTGCAACACATGCAACGCCACAATGAAAAGTCTTCGATCCCGACTCAGCTGGCCCCCAAATGGTTTCGAAACTCTACCAGAAGCCGAGAAGAAGACCTTCTTTGCAAAGGTCAAGGAGATGAAGGAAACCGATGGCGAGGTGGGCTACAAGAGGATCAGGGACTTGGTTGTTCGAAGCATGTGTTCGAAGCGCATTGATGAGTTGATGAAAGAGAGGGGTGGCACTTACCTACCAATCTCTGTCTACGCAAAGAAGCTGGCCTGCATCCAGCAGTTTTTCTTTGAAGATTTTGCTTTGAAAGGAGGGTTAAGGCAGCGGCCCTTTGGGCTGCTTTTCTTTTCATTGCTCCCTTTTGATGTCTTTTTTCTACTATGTTTTGAAATATCCCAGGCAGGGCTACAACACCCAGAACATCTTGAAGAACGCACCAAAAGAGTTCAACGAAACCTTGGGCGAGGACACCTTTCTAGTGCCCCTGGTCAAAGTTTCAGAGCGAGAAGTGCACCAACTTTGTGAGGAAGAAGTTGTGCAAGCAGAACTCGCGTTGCAGAAGCGAAAGGTCAAGGACAATGACCAGAAGGCCAAGTCAGATGCCTCTGGATCCAAAGTTTTTGTGCCAATTGACTTGGTTTCTGAATCCGATGAGGAGACCAAACCTCTTGCTGAAGTTCCTGTTCCTCAAGACATCAAGGAGACTGAGAAGCAGAAGGCAGCCCGACTCAAAAAGGAAACCAAGGCAGCTGAACGTGCTGAGAAGGCAGCAGCTGAGAAGGCCAAGAAGGAGCAGGCAAAGGCAGATGCTAAGCTTGTGAAGGAAACCGTGGCCAAGAACAAGAAGTTGGTTCAGTTGGCTACCTCCGCTTTGTCGATCCTCACTCCTTGCATTGACGAGTTAGCCAAAGTCTTGAAGGAGAAGCAGGATGAGGCTGAAGATCACCTGAAGTCTGCTGCTTGTGACCAAATGAGCACGCTGAGGAAGATGAGGAGTGAGAGCTCTGCAGCTCTCAAGGAGCACAGCAAGAGTTTGGAAACTCCTTTGTCCCTCAGCTTTGAGAATCTCAAAAGTGTCCAGGAAGAGGTGAAGAACGCCAAGTTCTTGAAGGACCGTTTGCTGGGCAAAAAGGCCAAGAGAGTTGCTGTTGTGGAGCAAGGCGAATCTTGAGCAGCTGGTTTGTTTTGACTCTGATGGCCGCACTGTGTGAGTGAACCAAAAAAGAAGCAACTGAGTTTTGTTTTGACGAACTGCGGCCATCATCGCACCATTGTTGGGATGCCAACAATGTTGCAATCCTCTGGCTTGTGACTTCACAGTCATTGCTGTAGATTTTCCCAGCCATATGAAACTATGGTTGGTGGATTTACCTTGGGTTGAGGCAATGCGTTGCCTTGGTAAAGTTTGAGCAGCGGGAATGGTTGCGCAAGTGGACACTTAAAAAGGGTCTACTGCAGCTGGTTTTCAGATGTGGAGTGCTCTTTGCGGATCATTGGTCTGCATTCAACCTTGGAAATCTTTCTCAAACAAATCTTTGGAAACAATCCAGTCGTGAAAAACAAAATGCGGCCCCTTGGGCCGCAATAGCTCTAAATTTGTTCTGCTGAAATCAATAAACAAAATGCGGCCCCTTGGGCCGCAATAGCTCTAAATTTGTTCTGCTGAAATCAATTCTTGCTCATTTGCGGCCCTTTTGGATGCGAATAGCTTTTGTAAATTGTAAACTTCACTGCAGTGTGAATGCTCTAGTTTTGGAACAGCGAGTTCCTCAAAGCCCCCACGATGTGGCAAGTTGCTTTCCTCGGCCAGCCATGGCCAAACACTGAATTAGATTCAGCGCTGGCTGCAGAGATACTTGCTGATGAGGACCAAGAGTGGCATCGGGTTGAGAGGCGTCAGTCCGAGGAGATCTTGAGTTTGTACACCACGCTCCCCAGGTGTTTGCATCGAAACGTCAAGGTGGAAGATTTGGAGCATGATTCAACTCTTCGTAGCTACAAGGTCAACATGCTGGAGGTGAATGGTGCCAGGGTCTTCTGGGGCTACAACCGAAACTGCCATCTATGCGTGCTGTTCAAGCCCTTGAGCAGTGTGGTGCTCACTGCGTCTTTGGAGATGGTTCCGAAAGCTTTGCCATGGTGACGATCACGAATCTCATGGGTGTGACCATTTTCCAGAGACAGGTTCCATCCCACAGCCATATGTACCAATTGGGCAAAGAAGTGGGAAAAGCGGCGCAGAAGGAGATGAAGCTGACCAATGTGGAGGTGACCCATGCCAAAGTGATTTTGCAGAAGAGTTCGAAGCAGTGGAATCTACACCAAACAGTGAAGGACATGTACGAGCTGGACAATGAAGTGGAAGCTGTTGCACCCGAAGAAGATCCCAGTTTCGAAGTGGAAGGTGTTGCACCCGGTGACCAAGGTGAAGCGAGTTCCAGTCAGAAGATCCCAGTTTCGAAGCATCACTTAAAGAAGTGACTGTGTTTGCTCAAAGGAGGCATGTCGAAGCTACGAAGAAAACTTGGTTGAAAAAATGCGACGAAAGGTGCTTCTAGCAAAACCAAAGGCGGCCCTTTGGGCCGCCACTGTAAAGATAATGGTTTGTCGGTTTGTTTTTTTTTGGGTCTTTGTAGAGTAATTCTAGAAAAACCGAAGGCGGCCCCTTGGGCCGCCAATGTAAAGATAATGGTTTGTCGGTTTGTCCTTGTTTTCGTCTTTGTAAGGAGTAATTCTAGCAAAACCGAAGGCGGCCCCTTGGGCCGCCAATGTAACATGAGGATATCGCTTATAAGAATCATCCCCATGTGCCTTTGCGGCTCTTTGGGCTGCAAACTATTGCATATATACCTTTCCGATCAGAATCACCAGGCCAAGAAATTTACAAATTTTCCATCGCATTGCATGGGCTCAATAGCAAGATTATGGTGGCAAATGCCAAAGAGAAAGGATGGCCACAATGGCCAAGATGTCGTCAGCAAAGCCCTTCGTGTAAAAGGTGCCACTGACAAAGCAGCGTTTGAATTGCTGCAAATTGGCCAATCAGCTTCATCCGTGCCATCCAGTTTGAGTTCTTTTCGGAACAAGGTTTCTGCAGAGCTTCCAGCGCATCTCATTGAACGAGTTCCATTGAACAAGAACAAGAAGGATCAAGAGTTGTACCTGCCTGTGACAAATTTGAAAGCCTTGCTCCAAGAGCGAATTCAACATGTTCCTGCTTATGGCGCAGCTCTTGAAGAAGCTGTTTTGACAAAACATGGATCGCCATTGGAATTAGTCATATATTTCGACGAGGCACAAGCTGGGAATATCTTGGCGCCTTCTTCCAACAAAAAGTTGCTCTTCGGCTATGGGGCATTTGTTGAATTGGGCCTGCAAGAAGAAAGTTTATGGTTCGATTTGATGTCATTTTCACATGGCTCGATTGACGAAGTTCATGGTGGGTGGTCTCGCCTCTTCAAGGTATTTCTTTTGAAATTGCATTCATTTGGGATTGAAAGCGGGTTCGCTTTACAAAGGCCAGGAGGCCACCCATTTTGGGTTCAGATAGCAGTGTCTGCTATTACTGGAGACTTCGATGCTTTGCGGTGCTTGTACGACTGGAGAGGGGCAGCTTCGATCAAATTGTGTTTGCTGTGCAAAAACATGGTCAGCAAATCATCAGAATTGAATCAATTCAATTCATACTTAAAAGACCAAACCCACGCAGGACTTTCAGGCTGTGATATGTGGAGCGATCAACAAATTTCTGACCTTTGGGACATGCCCAAAGCAGCACCTGCGCTGAGCCAGGCTCAAAAGGAAAGAAATGAAAAAGTTGCAGGTTTCAACATCTACAACTTTCAAAGCCTTCTGGCCGATTCAGTTGCCAGAGATATCGCGCCACTCTCAAAGGTCTTCTTTGACCCCATGCATTTGTACTACTCCAAAGGGATGGCCTCATGGGAAATAGCACAGTTTGTAGAGCGGATGCAATCGCATGGGCTTACTCTGGCAATTCTCTCGGAAGCTATGATGAAAGGTGATTGGAGAGCTGACTGTACTTCCAGCCGTCCATCATGGTATCGTGGCTTGTTGGATCCTCGAAGGTTCAATACAGATGCTTACAAAGGATCAGCCTCTGACCTGAAGGCTTTACTCCCAATTTTCTTCTTTCATCTGAAAGAGAGCGCCCAAGGGCCACCTGAACATATCCCATCCTTGCTCCTTTGCCCAGATTGGCTTCATTCTTGTGATCAAGGGGTGGGAGCAGACATAGCAGGACAGATCCTAGTGGAAGTTGCTCAAAAATGTCCTGGCAACAACTTCAAAGAAAGACTTTCACATTTGTGGAAAAAGATCCAAGAGTTGTATGTGGAATTCCAGACACCTTACAAATTCCAAACATTGAACCCTGAAGGATTAAACAAAGGAAAAAAAGCAAAGGCCCACCCACACTCAAGGGGCTGGCAGCACAAGTCAGATATATGGTGCCACTACTCCCTGTTCTCACAAACAAATATTTGGACATGAGTGCTGCTCACAACCTTGCTTGCCACAGGCTTGCCAGATTTTTGGCAAAAGCATATGAAGCAATGGAATGTAATGACACTGCTGCTTTGCTGAAAGCTGGCCAGAAGATGGCCCAACAATATGTCGAATTGGAAAAAGAAGCATTGGAGCAGGAAAATACCACAGATTTCCACATCATGCCAAANTTCCAAAAACTGAGCTTCTAGAATTGAGCTTCTCGGATGTTCAGGGTGAGGTTGCTGGGTAAATACTTGCACTGCGAACCACACGCTTCTTGCATGATTTCTTGATTGTGTATGTTTTCTATAGTGTTTGTTTTTCTTATTGTTTGCGCTCTTGCAATGTTGTTCTTTTTTTGTCGATAGTGCTGGAAAGCAAGCACAAGTGCTACAGGTCCATGCGAGCAGCCCGTTTGATGGGAAAGATGACAAAACTTGGCATGCTTCTTTGATGGTTCGTTTGTGGGAATCGTTTGTGGGAATCGCAATGCCAGCGTCTGAATTCTGGAGTGTTGACATCTTGCAAGCTTTTCAAAAACCCTTAGAGAATCTGCGTGGGTAAACATACTGTGTATGTAGGATCTGTTTGTCAAGTTGCGCACACCCAAACATGGTGCTTGCTGACTGCCTTGTGGGAAGAATCTGACACTATTGGCTTTAATGCTGTTGCTTTGCGATTGAAGTCCAGCAATGCTTACAGCAGTACTTGGGAAAAAACCAGTACACAGCACCGCTATATTGTCAACTCCAAAGTGAGCTTGGTCATTCCTCCCTGGTGGTATCAGCTTGACGGCGGTGACATCACGACGCTGCAGTGAAAATAGAGTATTTGTTTGACGCGAATGGTCTTTTTAGCTTTTTTTTTTTTTGCATGATTGCGTGATTGCATGTTTAACATGTTTTTCACGTTTCTGTTATTGCTTTCATGCCTTCTTATTGCATGAATATGTTATTTCATATTTTTCTTATTGCATGAATATGTTGTATCATGTTTTTGGAATTTAAATCCGATGAAGTTTTGAAATGCTTTTATGAATTATTTTTCGATATGCATGAAAATTTGTTTTGTGGCTATAAAAATAAGGTCTTAGTTAGGTCCTACTTAGGTCCTACTTACAAAAATGTTTTTTTGTCTTCATCTGCATTCTTTCAAAAAAAACAAAAATATGTTATCGTCATCGTTTTAAAAAAAACTTGGCCCTAACTTGGCCAACTTGGTTATAACTATGACCATTGCTTGCAACCAAGTTATAACTAGCCATCTGCTTGGTACCCGCGTACGTGACAATCATTGAAAAACTTGCCTTTGCAGGATGTAGATCTCTATCCGAGATCTCGATCCCTGGGTCGGTTCAAACTCTTGGGGACTATGCCTTTGGAGATTGCGATTCTTTGGAGAGGCTCCTTGTCGATGAGGGCGTGCTAGTCATTGGCCACGGTGCGTTTACCAACTGTCAATCTTTGCCGAACGTCTGGATAAGCGAGTCTTCGAGGTGCAATGTGGAAGGAGTATTCGAACCTCATGTTTTGCAGCACATCGCCTTATTTAGTGATAGCGTCCGCGGTTTTACGCAGAGGCCTTTGCGGATTCGCAATTATGCGGCTCGGTCCCGTTTCACCCCGGGGGATTAATCATCGACGGCTTTGGACGAAAGTGTCCAGGATGATGTGTGTGGCACAAAAAATGTGTCGATTTGCCGTCGTGTTCTTACTGGTTTGTATTTGCTTCAAAGCATTACTTCGTACTACGAAAAAACACGAATTATCTGTGGAACCCCTTTTTCCCTTTTTTTTTGAATGTGATTTGAGTGCGATCGGTGCTGAGGTCCGTGAGGTGCACGGCGGGCGATAGCCTTTGCGGTGTCCCGGAAGAGCGTTGATTTTTTTTTCAAGTGGACGTCTTGTATACCTGGAGGAGTTTGACATTCAACAAATGTACCATCATCAACCTGTCAATATTATCAACTACTGTCGGTTTTCTTCAATTATTGATATTACCATGTACCGATGTTTCTTCTTCTTCGGCATCAGGTTATACTCGGATGTCCATCAGTTCTCAGTTCACGCTTGATACATGGTCTCACCCGATGAGGTGACAATCACATGGCGCTACATCTTGCCAGCAAAAAAAAGGTCGATGTGAAATTCTGAAGCATTATGAAGTTCCAAATTGTGAAAAATTGTGAAATTTGCTCTCTGCATTTTCTCGCTGTGCCATGTTGTTTTTGCGGTGTAGTGTTTTATGTGGTAGTGTGTTTGTGGTGTTGTTTTTTTCTTTTTAATGTGGTGGTGTTTTTTTGTGGTTGTGGTTTTGTGGTGTTGTGGTTGTTGTTGTCGTTGTCGTTGTCGTTGTCGTTGTCGTTGTCGTTGTGGTTGTGGTTGTGGTTGTGGTTGTGGTTGTGGTTGTGGTTGTGGTTGTTGTTGTTGTTGTTGTTGTTGTTGTTGTTGTTGTTGTTGTTGTTGTTGTTGGTGTCGTGTTTCCTCTCTGCGTTTTCTTTCTCTCTGTGTTATCTGTCAGTGTTTCTTATCAGGCTTCGCCTTTTCCCGCACGACCTAAGGGTAAAACTCTGCATATCAGGCTTCGCCTTTTACCGCACTGCCAAAAACGATACATTTCGAAGTATAGATGTTGATACCATTTTCTTGTGGTCAGGGATTGCTGGTCAGCTATTAGCTGCTAAGAGCTGCTGTTAATTCATTGTTTCTTTGGTGGTCAACTCATTCACTCGTATATATAAGACATTAACACATCATTAACACATCACTTTGGGCTTTCGGGATATCCGGCGTCTAGTTTTTCTTCAATGTGATCCAGAAATTTGCTGACATCCAGCAACGGAACGTCAACTTCGTCCAGTTTCGATATAGAAAAACATTGATGTATACGGTGAAATCTCCTTGCTTGAGTGAGGTTCTGACCACCTCCTATGTCTAATCGCTTCAAAATCTGTTTCACGTGGCTGTCTGGAACGCCAATTCCAGTGCATTGATCGAAATGCGAACCATTGCGTTTCATGAAGAAACCATATTTATACCAAAGCGTTTTCATGTTTTTTCAGAACAAAAAAGGATGATCAACTTTTCTTTGATAATTAAATTCTTATATAATGATTGAAACAACAGTGACAAAATTGCAGCCATATAGTGCCCGTTTGCTTGCATGTTTGATAATGTATATACACTTTGATGTCGATGACAACATCCTTATTGTAAAGCTTCAGCATGAGCCGGACCATGCCCGAAAAGCAATTGTGTGGTTTAACGGTCATGACCGTCGGATATCACCGTCGTATATATCCGGTTTTATCATTTTTGTTTTTTTCTGTTTTTTTGTCGTTTTCAAAAAAACTGTTTTTTGGAAAAACAAAGTTACAAAAAAGTTATGTAAAGTTAAAACTATACTAGTTATAGATAAAGTTTTAACGGCCGCAGAAACTATAGTAGGGTTCGTCATTTTTGCGGATCTTGTCACGTTTTTTCGGCTGAAAAATAATTTTCTAAGATTTTGCTAGGGTTTGTCATTTTGCGGATCTTGTCACGTTTTTTTCGTCTGAAAATTATTTTCTAAGATTTTGCTAGGGTTTTCTCATTTGATTTGTTTCCAGAGGATTTTGCGAAGGTTCTCTCATTTGAAAGGTATTTGCTGTGATCATTATGTGATCACCTGTTTCCATGCAACCCTGCTTGTGGACCTCCCCACCACTTGTTACATATTCAACACCTAAGGAAAAAAAACGCGCACACACATGATTCAAAAGGGGTGGCAAATTTGTTACATGTACGTCCCCAACACAGAGGAAGAAAATGTGATTTGACTTGCCGCAGGTATTTGAGATGTTGCAAATTTTCACAAATATGAAACTTCACCCCGTTTATTTACATTTTCCGGATCAACAATTTGAGAGCTATTTCTTGATTCTATCGGTGATGGTGCTTGGTCAATTCTGTTTGGGTTTTGTTTGGTTAATTCTGCGATTCTCAAATTTGTTACAAATGCTTCCCCAGCACTTGTTACATTTATCTTTCCCCCCCCCTCAAAAACAGGGCAACTTGTTCCTCAAAGGGGGGGGGTCGAAATTTGTGAGAAATAACCCCCCTGCACTTGTTCCATTTTTTCCCCCCCTCCGAGCTGTAAAAATCTTATTAATTACACTCCGCCCCATCCCACAGGGTGGTTATAAGGGGGTGGTGATTCAAGAGATCATGTCGTTGTGGTCGCTACTTGTGGATAAGGGATTGGATTCTGGTGCGCTAGTGGGCGCAATCGTTGACATGAATTTTCATTGTTCAACAAAAAATTGCGCCGCGACTTGTACAAAGGTCGTGCGTGGGAAACAGAGTTGGTCGTTCCTTTGTTGTACTTCTTTGCAGCTCAACTCTTCGGGACTTCTGCTGATTTGGGACCACACCTTGCATCTTTCCAAGCGCTTTTTTGCTGTGCGTGAAGTCCATTCGGCTTTTGCTGCGATTTCGGATGAATGATCTTAAAGATTGTCAGACAAGGCATCATTGGTTTTCAATGCCGCCTATACGGATCTTCGCAGTGCCGGCCGAAACAGCATCATAGGCTGCAAATGATTGGGCGTCCGGTGATTTCTTGCGCGGCTATGGAAAGCAAGCGCGGTGAATACAAAAGGAATTTAGCTGACCGCTGGGAAACAATGCTGTACGGCCAGGACGCGAAGCTGGCAAAGTCCGCTTTGCCCCGCCTTGTTCTATGTCAGTTGGAATCCATGGACGTGCAAGGGTCATTCCAAGAGATCGGCTTGATGCACCCAATGTGTCAAAGCCAGGATTTGTGTGAATTTTTGCCCACCAATTTTCAACATGTAGTGCCATTTCTTTCAAAAAACCAACACAGCTTTTTGTGTCGTGAATAACGGCGACATCTTGTTTGTCTTAGATGATGATGGTTGCATTCTTGAATGTATATATGTGCAATGCTGCTTTTCAATGCAAAGTTCTTTGTTTCTCTTCGTCAAGCCATTGGGCTTTCTGAAGCAGGAGCATGAAGCGGATCATTGGCGACGGACTCATCGCATCGAACTGCGAGGTGTTCCCGAGCTCCGCTATCATTTGCATCCTTTGTTATGGGCTTGGCATGACAATGAAAGGTTGCTAACAGTCTGGTGAACAAATGCTTTGGTTTCTTGTTTTGCTTTTTTGCATGTTGTGTTTTTCAACATTGGTATTCCAATTTTGCGCGTCGTTTTGTTTTTTACATGTTGTTCTGTTTCAGCCAAATTCCCGTTCGAACATTTGAATTGCAATGAAGGAAAGTTGTGCACGTGCGTGTGGATTGACAATTATGCATTTTTCATTTGATTTGCATGTGTGCGTTTTTTTGTTGCGCACGTTTTTTTCACCCCCACCTGTCAAATTTGTTTTGTTTTGCATTTGCTTTTGTTTTCATGTGTTGGTTTTTTGTTTTGCATTTGCTTTTGATGCCATCTTGCAAAACTCATCAACAGTTACAAACAGTTACAAAAATCACAAAAGCAACCTTTGGAAACATACCCAATCACTACTGGCGTTTTGTAAAACATATTTTCTTTGAATTTTGGGGTCTTTTTGTCACTGTTCCTAACTGTTTATAACTGTTCCTAAGTACAGTTACGATCAACATAACTGGTATAATTGGTATAACATGGTATAACTGGTATAACTGAAAAGCGGTCCACCTTGTAAGGACTACATCATTCAACACGCCACTCATGTTGATCTGAAGGACATGATGCGCAAATCGACCAGCCTGCAAAAATGGTGAGCCCCTTGTAACGCCTCTATGCTCAAAAATCACCAATGTAAACGAGAACATTGTCCTTGTCAAAAGGCCCTTAAAGGTAAGTCATGTTTCTGCAGCCAATGGAAAAATGACAGCAAGGATGAAGCTCTCTTCATAACTGTTTTCTGTGATTTGACCCCGAACACGTCTCCAAGGATATTGTTCGCAGAGTCACCGGAAACTGTAGCATTGCATACAGCATTACCCACAGGACCCTCGTGACGAACGATGTAGAAAATTGACTGCCGCTTGCACAATGCACTCTTCCACAACTGCTTCTGTTGTTCCACAAAACCTGTATCACCGACAAGCTTGACAGTTGAAGACTAGTGTGACTCATCGACTCTACGCTTCAAGGTCCCGGCACTGGGCAACGACGCATCTGATCCAGGAATCACTGGCTCAAGATCGGGTTGTTGCAATGGGAAATTCAACATATTGGGAATACCAGAAGAAATGTTGCGAAATATGTCGTTAAAATCCCCTTCTTCCCAACAAAATTTCGGCAATGCAGCTTGAGAATTAGACAACTGAGCCCCCACAATCAGCATTGTCAATCACATCACTGTGCACGCGATACGACGAGTTCACAAATTCAGCACTATCCAATGACTATCCAATGAGTTGCTACCCACTGGCACTGTCTCGTTTGGAGGAGGCCCACGGCACGACATCTCGGAGATGACATCTTCAACATCTGGTACTATGCGATCGAAAACAATTGATCAATCAAATTGCAACTCCCCATTGCTGTTTTTTGAAGCTCGTTAAAAGAGCGAACAGACCCACCCTCCTCGAGAGGAAACTACGGGCGAAACATACAAGTTGAAAGACAACTGCAACAAATACTGTACACATGACAAACTAAAGAACAAGAAGTGACGCAAACTACGTAAACAAGGACATCTTAAAAGTAATCAAAGTTCACCAAAGCCAAAAAGGATATCTCAAAAAACAACTTTTCTTTCGCTTGTTTATTTTGCCATTGCAAAAAACATTTCTGCTGTCACGAAATGCTATCAGTAAACTGAACCCAACACGTGGAGGTGGGAGAAAAGTATGTGATGATTGCGCGAGATGATTGACAAGAATTTCATTATGTACTAGTAAATATAAAATGACATTTTTGGAACTATTGAGTGGTACCGGTAGTGTCGGAAAGGTCGCTAGAAACTTGGGTTGGGACGTGGTATCCTTGGAATTGAAGGACGCCGACATCAACAAGAACATATTGTAATTCTTTATGATATGGGCGTCGCCCACTTGTACCGAATACAGCGTCGCTAAAACTACTGGGGAAAGAAAGATACGCAAAGCCAACATGATTGTTCTTAAAACCTTGGAGACTATCAAATACTTCTCACCAAAATTTTAGTTCATGAACAGCCCTCAAACAAGGATTTTGAAGAAGCAATGTGGAAGACATAGACTTCTACGACGTCGATTACTGTAAGTACGGCTTCAAGTACAGGAAGCGCGCTAGAATATAGACGAAACGAAGCTCAAAGACTGGGAAACGAAACCGTTGCGTAGAAAAGATTGTGGGAACATGGTCGGTAAGAAACATCTAGAGACGGCACAGAAGGTGTGGGAAGAAAGCGGACTGGGGCGAAAACTACATCATAAAAAAACAAAGCGATTTGTACCGAATATAGAAGAGATTTTCCGACAAGTGGGTTAACCAAACTAAACCTTTAGTATCTCGTGGCGAAGATATGGTCGGTCATCGATGCCATCGAGAAGGAAGGTTGGTTGCCGGTTTTATCGTACTTTATCTCTTTGATTTTGTAAGTTTCTTGCGACCATTTGCTGGTTGTCTCTTTTCTGTCGGTGTAGTTGCCTCTTCCTTTCTGGAATATCTTCCTAGTATTGCGCTGGTTATAACATAGGTTATAACTTGTGTAACCTATGTTATAACTTAGGTTATAACTTGGCTAACTAGGTTATAACTAGGTTTTGGTCTGAATGGTTTTTGGTCAAGTTACAACTTGAAACTAACTCGGTGCCTTAGTTATAACTAGTTATAACTAGAAACTAACTAGAAACTAACTAGAAACACTTTTTTTGGTGAACATGTTGTTTTTTGTTTGCTTGAATAACAAACATT
>DF243654.1:0-11602 GCA_000507305.1 Breviolum minutum Mf 1.05b.01 | reverse complement strand
TTTTGGGGTGGCTAGATGGTCATGGAGTAGAATATACCTTTATGGACAATGCTTGCGACCAGGGTAGCTTGGAATTGAATCATACATCATGATTGAACACTTTTTCTATGTTTGTTCATGAATGACATGTTTGCATGATTTTCCTTTCAATGTCTTTTGGTATTTTATGTTGAAAGATTTATGTGATTGTTATTTTTTCATTCTATATATTAATGTTGAATTGAGAGTTGAATTTTCTTGCCTTGCATGTATTGATTGGATCGCATGTGTTTTTTGTTGGTATTTTTCTTTGGCTTGCATGTTGATTTGTCTCGCATGTTCTTCTCTATTCCATATCAAAAATGCCAAAATTTGATCCTGGTTAGTTTCCAGTTAGTTTCTAGTTAGTTTCTACGTGATTTGACTTTTTTCAGCCATGTCCACTTCACTTTATATTTTTGATAAACTACCAACTTGCAAAATGAAAGATGAAAAGCTAACTAGAAACTAACTAGGCTAACTAGGTTATAACTCGAACCTCTAGTTATAACCTATTTTTAACCAGCGCAATACTAGGTACAGATCCCCAACAAACGATGGTTCGCCTCAGATGAAAGACGAGTTTCGACAGCCTGGTGGAAGGTGGGCTGGTAACCCCTCCTAAGACCTCTAGCACAGGACGTGGCTCCCCTTCTAATCCTGACTCTTCCGAACGCAAGTCTTCCCAAAGCAGGTTTCTTGGATGAAGAAGGTTTCATGTTTTAGCAATAGATGAAAATGCCGCAACATGTTTCTTTAAGAAACCTGCTCAAGAAAGATAAGGTTGCCACGATCCTATACCGGTTTGAGCGCAACTTGGTTATACACAAAAAAATGATATGTGGAATCTGTTAACGTCATGAAAGACCCAAGTTTGCTCTTTATAATGCGATTCTCGTATCTAGAACACTCAGGATGGCAATGGTACACCTGTTCAGGCTTGGGGCCTGGCTTTGGTTTATGAAACAATTTTTTTCCTCAGGCTTCCAATGTTTCCCTTTCCATCTTCACTGGCCAAGTTACAGGCTGATGCTGTGGTGAAAGCTCGGGTTGATGGCAAGGCTCTTCGTGTTCCTTGGCTAGCAGGTGATCTGTCCTTGAAGGTGATCTTTCCGTGAACGATTCTATCAATTTATTTCAGAGTTTCTTAAACCAAATTTTGTGGGGAACATGCAAATCTAAGGCATCACCAATGACGGATGAAGCTGTATCGAAGATTCGAGAACTCAGTCAATCAGACATTAGCATTGCAGACCGCCGTGCTCTGTACAATTCGTTGGCCCGCAAAATGAAGTCTGGATTGAACTTGAAACCTGGATTAGTGGAGAAGTACCAGAGTTGCATCAACTCCAGAAAGGACCGCTTCAACATGCTGAAGGAATTTCTCATCGATGAGAATTTGTCCTTCTCTTAATCAACGGCGTTTCATAACAAACAACTGTGCTCAATCGATCCTTTTGAGACCGCCTGTGCTACTCTAAGGGAGCACCTGGAAGTGGAAGCGTACTTTGTTGAGCCATCTTCTTAGTAGAGCCTATAGAAGTTTTTCCGAAATGCCGAAACTGTTACATAAGTTTGTGATTTGTTTATGGGTGATAGGTGGGTTTACATTCGCCATCCAAGGGAAGCAAAGAAAAAAACTGAAGACATATATGAGAAATTGCCGTGGTTCCAGTTGGAGAAGGATTACTCTGGCACTGAGTCTGGCAGGACTGCTTCGCTTTATTTTGAATTCATGATTGTTTCATGTTGTTTCCCTTCAACAGTGGATACTATCGGTGTTCGGCAGGGCCTATCTTGAGAGGCTGAAAGCAAGCAAGAAACCCAGTGAAATGATAGCTACTGGAAATCCAATAAATAATGACTTCTACAACTACTGGAAACATAAATGCCAATCCTGAATCTACTTAGGTCAATCTGGAGAGGCAAACCCTCAAGATCCTTGGATCCGTTCTTTCAAATCTCTTGAAGTTCAGTAAGATAGAAAATTCCAACAAACATTTCAATACATTGGAATTATTTGCATGGATCAAAACTGACATGTGCGTTGATGTTGATATCTGGTGGACTGCTTGCTCCTACTAAGTTTCCTGACGATGAGCGATTCAAGTTATACCGGGTGTACAAGAAGTGGAGGCAATCCAGTCCCTTGATTCGAAGTTTTTGAATAGCACATATAACTGGGTCTTGTGAATTTAAAGGCTGGGACTATCCTGATCCACCCCAACCTAAGGTAGCGAAGTCAGCAAGGCTGGTAATCGCACTTCTGGTGGTGGTATCATCGCTGGAAAAACTGCAAAGAAAGCTGTGGGAGAAGCTTTGGACACCACACTTGCAGAATTGAGGATAAAGAAAAGGAAGAAGCAAAACAGCTTCAGAAGGATATCAAAGCGTTTCTTTTCCAAATTTGAAGTCATGTCTTTTGTCTTTAAACCTAAAGACTTCCATTCATGATAAAGCATATACAGCCACTGGTAAGACCACCTTTCCTGAGTTCAACCTTGCTGTAAACCAAGGCTCCGTGATAAGGGGCAAAAGGCTCGAGAGCTTGCTCTTGACCTCACATCGCTTGGAATCCCCCACCAAGAGGCCGATTGACTGACTCACCCATTGAGACCGTGATTATTTCAAATCATTGGGAGGCCATGGAAACATCACTGCAAAAGCATCATGTATTGCTTCGCGGTTTGGCCGAAGAGAACCTCGACATATATAGTGGGGAGGTTTGGGCTATCTTGCTTTTCAATACCAGTATGGAACTTCAGATTTGTCCCACAATATGGCCATCAAAGTTGGAATAATAAAGTATGCGTCTCAGGATGGAGGATGCTGCCTTTCTGAAGAAATCTGTTTCCTTGATCTATGACATGAAGAACAAAAAGCAGAAGAAGCTTCAGGTGTGCGAGTGCAGCTGTTTTTCTCAGCCAAGTTTCAAACTCAAATCCTCCATTGATCTCCATCTTGTTTGCAGCAGGCGGCGATTGAAGATATCGACAATGCCTCATCGACGGTAAAGTCTTGGAAATCCCGTGTGGTGCCCTACATCCATAACAATCCAATCTTCCACATATGTTGTTTTCATATTCTTGATTCATCCACCTCTTAAATTGGTAAATCATTTTTTCCTAGGCATCGCACGCAAAGCCAAGAAGGAAGAGGAAGAAAGGAAGAAGAAAGAAGAGAAGGAAGCACCACAAGAAGATGAGCAGGAAGAAGAGCAGGACGAAGAGGATGAAGAGCAGGACGAAGAGCAGGACGAAGAGGATGCAAACCAAGATTGGGACGACGAAGATATGTAGATAGTATGTAGTTGGGTTACTATCCTTTTTTGTGGGTGCGCAGTTTGCTGAGCATTCGTGTTACTTCGGTGCGATTAGGCTTAGCATATGATAGGCTGCAAGTGGGTACATCGATGAGTGTACTGGGGGCTTTTTGCCTCAAGGCTCCTGTGCTAACATGGGAACTTTGGTGTTGTAGGATGGAGTTCACCGGGGTCTGATATCTACCGACTGACCATTGAAAAAAAAGCTGCTAGCATTTCCTACCAATGGGATGGGGAGTTTAAACGCAAACAAAGCTCAGCCTGGAAACCTTTGTGTGCTCTAAACTTGAAAGGTTTTTAAGCTTCAGCCATTATTTCAATGGCGACCCCATTAACTTAAAACCTGGGAGGCTTGCTCTGGATGGGCAGCGGCTAGTGGTGAGTGATTTGGTCCATGACCTTTTCAAAAAGATGTCTGAGGGCAAAGCTCCTTGGTTTAATGGTTGGGATCTGGGTCTGTTTTGAAAAAACCCTGAGTTGTATTCTGTTTAGTCTCTGTGCCCCATTGCTTGAGATTCCTTCAGCATATCCCCATGAATCAGGCGAGTTGCGGTTCGATCCAAGAGCTGGTGCGGCGAATTTGCACGCTCAACCACTCCTTGGTTCCGAGTCTTGGCTCCACATGTCTGGGTTGTGGCGCTTGGATTTCAATGGTGTGGCCCCTGCATATATATCTCATGTTCAATCCAAGGACACCTATTCTTGGATTAAATGAACGATTTCTTTGCGGAGGTGGTTGGGGGTTAGAAAGAACTTTGAACCAGTGGGTCTGCAAACAACCATGGAGGCAGCCAATGCCATTGACATTCTTTGAGATCCTTTTTCCAAGTTTGTACTTTTCTTCTTTGGGGTAGCAGGATTTTACTTTGTATATTCCCCAAAAAAATAGGAAACTGGAAAGAATTGTTTATGCAAAGGTTCTTCTCGGAAGAGTTCAGCGTTAGGGTTTTACTTCGTATATTTCAATGAACTTCGGAAAGATGTGTTTCTGAACGTGTTTTTTTTCCAAATAAGGTTCGATGTGCCTGCCCCAAGTCTGACTTCAGCAATATTGTGGAATCATGTGGAATCTATTTGTTTTTAGGGGTTCGTATGTTCAACTAGGCAAAGTCTAGTCTATCACAACTTGGGCGTTCAAGTTACGAACGTCCCTACCTAGGTACAACGGACAGAACAACAGTGCCTTCTCAACAACCGGCCGTATTGCAAGCAGTCAGTGATGCCTCCTCATGACATCCTTTCAACATTGTATGAGTACCCAAACATTTTTTTCCCTGTGATGGTTGGTGAACCGGGTGCTATTCAAAAGTATTGGTCTGAAAACATGGACCTTTATGAAACCCTTGACATGCCACCTGATTTAGATTCTCGGGTTTTTAGACGGAAGGTTTTTGGGTGAATTATACCGCTCTGCAAAAACACTTGAGATATGATATAGTTGAGGTATATAGTATATAGTTTTAAAGGTCACCTGAACAACGATGGTTTTTTAGAGTGGTGATTTTGATCATGTAAGGAACCAATGTTTTGTTTGCCGATGAGAGTGTACGGTGATGGGGCAGATGCCCAGCAACACTTTGAAATCATGACAGTTCTTCCGCTACTAACCTGCTCGTCTTCCACGATGGACTCTCGTATTCTGTGCTCGGTTCGTAACTGTGACCGGACCACTAATGAGGCAAGGCGTTTAATCTTGGAAGTTTTGGTATGGTCTTTTGAGGCCTGCAGAATCTGGGATCATAAAAGCAACCCTCTATGTTTTTCTTTAAGGGTGCAAGTTGGTTGATCCAAAAATTCTTGCAGTTTGCGTTTTAAGTTTCATCATGTTTGATAGCAACGGTTAAGGACTTGGAGTCCATCCAACAAAAGATCCTTGGGGGAGATGTTTCTCACCAGGGTATTTTCCGGATCGCCATCGAAAAGCGGGTAAACAACTATGCGGGCCCTACAGGGCAGTGTTTGATGGAGTTCAGGGTGATGCTGATTTTGTGGCAGCCATGTTTAGCTTGAACAGACCCCTGGCCCTAATTTGTTTAGATGTCATCTTTTTTTGTTGGGGATGGGTTTGAAGCCCCCAATTCAAAACTATCCAAAAGGATTTGAGGGATATAAATGTAAAAACCAAAGAATGGTTTCTTTTTTTGATTGAAGTTAGGTCAGCTAAGTGAATCCACATCCCACTAAGGGTCTTATCGGCACACTCAATGTTGCTACCTTTGCAGTGCCCTTGCAAACGATGATGATGATCCAAACTTAGAAGATTATTTGTATACGAATTGGGGCCAAGATGCTGCATACAGAACAGAGCCCCTTGTCTGCCCAATGCACACCAGCATGTATAGTCCATGGCTGCGATTGAGGAATGGTGGTTGTAAGGATTCAGGATGCCATTTAAATCAAAAAAAATAAATTGAATCCCAAGTAGGTACAACTCTTTGGTGGAAGACCCGTTCATTGATCTTTGCAACTCAGGTTGGTGGACACGGCCGAGTTCATCCGAGTCAATGGTGCCACGCCGTTGACACGAATCAAAGGGTTCACCCCCTGGAGACCCTTTGTTTGCATGTTTTTTCTTGGAAGGGACGAAGTTCACAATTCAAAACCATTAAATAATGACTCACAAGACCAATTGATTGCTAGTGACATCTAAGGAATATATCCTGATTTGCTTCATATCCTAGACCTGGCGATCTATTTTGATTGCTATTCTTCATCGTTTCTGACCTGGACTGATGATGCAAGTATCTTTGAAGGAAGAAGCAGGGATGAACGGTTATTGAAGTTGTACCGCAAATACTTGGATTGGTGTGTGGAAAACAGTCCCTTGATTGTCAAGACATGATTTTTCCTTTAGATTCCCATCGCAAAAATATGCCAATGCCATATGCTTTCTGTAAAGCTTTTGGGGTTCAAAATCCAACTTTGTTTTCTGATGTGTTTGTCAAAGAATTTAGGAATCCCAAATGGATCTCGTGCCAGACCACTACTGTTTTCAACGAGCACCCTCCAAAAATCTGGTGGCCAGTACCCTTCCATTGGGCAGAAGAAACTCAGTGGTGCTGCAAGCAGGATGCTGATCCAATGGGCAACTGTTATTTCCGATGTGATTTTCAGGGATCACCCATCAAACACCCACAGGTTGGATGGAACAAAGGTTTTCTTTTTTAAAACAAGTATTGACCTGGAGTAGCTGTGTAGCTTCAAATATTGGGATTTCAGATTGTGGACGCTGCCCCCTTAGGTGGATAAGAAATGTGTTCCGATCTCTGGCTACTATGTCAGCAATTTTTGCTGCACATGGGAAACAGCTGCCTGCGAATGAAGTCATTGGAGTGCAAGAACTTTATATGCAGTACCGAGACTCCTACAACAGTTTTTAAAAGGAAAACTTCAGGGCATGAGTCATGTCTCCAAATGGGATGCCCCAAAACCAAATAATGACCATCATATTTAAGAAGGGAAAAGAGTTTTGGAGACATGACTCTGTCAAAGCTGAATACTGTTGAAATTTTTCGAGTTTCCTTAAAGAAGGTTTCAACCCCCTTGGTAAAGACTTCCCTAAATGACCGATGTTGTGTTAAAATCATGTGAGGTTTGTCTTTGGAAGCGTTGGAGCACAACCGTTTGAGATTTCCTGTGCGTCCCAAAATGCATATGATGGAGCATATGCTGCCTGACATGCATATATATATATATACATTTATAGTTGTTTTTTCTGGAAGGGGAATATTAGGTTGAAATCCCAAAATCCAAACCACCACTGAAAAGGAATACTTACTGCCTTGCTTTTGGAAGTTTTGACTTGCAGCTGCCTGTTTTGAAGCCGAGGGTCTTTGATTATTTACCAAAAAACCCTCGATATTTCCAGTGTATGCTGGATGAAGATATGATACGCCGGGTGTTTTGGCTGAAATTCAAAACATGGTTTTTCTTTTTTAGCAAGTAGCTTGGATGATCCAACGAATTAACAGGAATCCAAATGGTTTTTACCATTTATATACCACCCAACTTATCACCTAAACAAATGTTTTTATGGCAACGTTTCGTCGAGGTAGTTTCACGCAAATTGTTGTTGTTCTTTTCAATGCATGGCTTCCTAGGTGAAAGGAATTTGCAAGGGCCTTCACCCAAACGTTTTCAGCGAGCGCAGTTTGCAACACTACTGTATGGCAAAATGCCTACGGTGGATGGGCGTCGTGGAAAGTTAAAAAAAGGCAATGACCAATGGCTGGTACAGTGTGTTTGGCTGAACTGTGTACCCGTCCCAATTTTGTAAATATAGAATATATGATATGTATCTTTAGATATTTCAAAAAACTAAGAAACGTGGAAGTAAATCTACACTAACAGTCACGTTTTTACACGACTGTTAGTGTAGATCAAGTATGTTATAGATATTTTTTGGCTCAAGATTGTGAAAGGCACCCTGCATGCACCAATGGTCAATGTAAAAACGATTCTTACATTACATGTTGCAATGTGCTTTTGATAGCTTTGCTTTGCATGGTCAAGGGCATGTGATACTATACGACTCCATGCCACATAGTGTCTCCTATGTGTACTCTTAACCTCAGCTGGTNAGACCAATCAGTTTGTCGAACACACAAGGCCGAAAATTTGAATAGCCTTTGAAGTACCCGTTTCTATCGAACCCAAAGCAAATATGGCCGCGAGCATGATGCGGTCGAAAGATCTCATTCGAAGCAACTCGAAAGATCATGAAACATGCATGGGCATCAAGGCAACCCAACGAGCTATATAACTTGCAGGCACCAAGGCATCAAAATTATATAGCTCAAATATCAGTTGCCTTCAACATCAAGATCGAACAATACCTGCTTCTCGGGTCAGCACGGCATGTAACATCTTGTAACCGCCACGCACCAACCTCACGGATGAAGGAAGCTGGGAAAGGAACATCGACATCAAGCCAAACTGACAAGTTATATATGGAGTTGCATAGCTCGAAAACCAGTTGCTATCGACATCAAACTCAATCGACAGTAATTACCAGTTGCTATGGACATCAAACTCGATCAACAGACCAAACAACACACAGTTGACTAAATAGAAGAGGCCAGGGCGAAGAGGCACCAACCTGAAAAGCGACACAGCGCAAAAGGTGAGAGGCGATCAATCCCACCTCCCATCACATCTGCTTGTATTCTGAAAAAAACATACGACTCGGTAGGAACGACTCGATTCGATAAGAACACAACGGCAAATGAGCGCGAACTTTTGTCCTTCGCGCCACATACATAACATCTTGGACACTTTCGTCCTAAGACCTTTTGCCGCGACCAAAGGCATCAGCGATGGATCTCACTGGGTGAAATGGGGTCGCGCAGTTCAACTGCGAATCGCAAACGGCCTCTGCCTTCGACCCCAGACATCGTGACGATATAATGTGATTTTCCGCAAGACATTACGTTCGAACGCTTCTTCCACATCGGACAGTTGTCAAAAGGATGTGTGAATGATGTGTCATTGTCTTATATATATAAGAGTGAATTAGTTGACCACCAAATCATCGGGGTGAAACGGGTCCGAGTGGCAGCAGGGCGAATCCGGAAAGGCCTCTGTCAGACTTGCTGTCAACACGCTGCGGATGCTCGAACTCGTTTGATTCAATTGAAGCTGGTGCTGCAGGCCTGCAGAACATGGCATCATGACAGATGGCGTTTTTTTGCTTGAAACGCACGTTTCTGTGATTTTGGGCTTAAAGGGCACCTCATTTTCCACCGAAGCCACATTCCGAACAGCTCTTCTGAACAGTGCGAATACTTGCAACTGTCGCCAAGTTTGCAAAGACCTCCCTGGAAATTCCTCGGTAAATCTTTTGAATGTGATCTGAGAAGTTGCTGAAAATGTGACCATCAGATGGTGTAACGAAAAGTTGGCAAACGTAAAGTTGCATGTCCGAGCTTCCTGCATGGCTCCTCCTTGATCTTGGATGACCTTCGCCCTTGTCTTGGGAGAGGTCTTCCAGCTGTCTCGGCAGACTTGCTTTGAACACGCTGAGGATGCTCGAGCTCGTTTGATTCAATTGAAGCTGGTGCTGCAGGCCTGCAGAACATGACATCATGACAGATGGCGTTTGTCTCGGTTGAAACACACATTTGTGTAAATTTGCGCTCAAAGGACACCTCCTTCTCCATCGAAGCCATATTCTGAACAGCTCCGAGCACAATGGTGGTAAGAGAAGTCCGATAAGCAACGGCAATTCCCAACTGCAAGCACGACGAGCCAGCCTTAACTGCGAAGGTTCTGCGAAAGCACCCGGTTGATCTAAGAATGTTCCACAATGCTGTAGTTGCAGCTAAGTTTCGCAAGTATAAGCCTCCCTGGTCGAAGCATGGCTCCACTACCAATACCAGTACCCGTTTCTATCCAACCCGAAGCAAATATGGCTGCGAGCAAGATCATGAAAGCAACTCCACAAAGTGAGAATGTCACAAGGAGCACTGACATAATTTAATCGCAGGATCGTTTTCAACACCAGTTGCTGTAGACATCAAAATTGGCCAATACCATTTCTCAGGTCAGCACCGCATGTGAAATCTCCAACCAGCCGTGCATCAAACTGAGAAGTCATACAATGCAAAGGCAACGAAGAAAACATGTACGAAGATGCACAATGACAAGAGAATAGCTGCTTGAAGTTACAGCATTGAGAAAACAACAAACAATACCGCACATTGAGAAAACAACAAAGGCAACAAAGTTCAATGCTTACCAAAAATGCTTACGATGCAAAAATGATTTTCCGAGCTTCGAGCCTCACATCAATACCATTCGAACCTCAGAACCGATTGCATTCCAGACTTTCGGAAGAAAAAAAAGTGTTCACACATGTGTCACGTTAGCAAAGCCGATAAGTAGCATAACACAACCAAGAGGCTATCGACAACAAGTCAACCCATTGAGCTACATAACTTTGAGGCACCAATGCAGAAAAGTTATATAGCCGAAAAATCAGTTCATATAGCACGACGGCGATCCACCCCGCATCTTTTTCTCCAACTGACCTTCCAGTAGTGTCCAGTCCACTAAAGACATCCCTCTGACTTCTCCTCGCTCCAACATGAAACCGTGTGGGCTAGAAACAAACTCTTCGTCCTTGCTCACCTTCTTCGGTCAGTTCTGACATCCAAATACTCAGAATGTGTTCACATTGCATCGCCGCCCCCTTCGCCCATCCCCTCCTCCGGCGATCCTCCACCGCGAAATAAGGTGATATGCTGCAAAACATGAGGTTCGAATGCTCCTGCCACGTTACATCTCAAAGACTCATATATCCAGATGTTCGTCAAAGAACGACAGATCTTCGAAACGCTCCATGGTCTTGGTGACTAGCACGCCCTCATCAACAAGGAGCCTCTCCAAAGAATCGCAATCTCCAAAGGCATAGTCCCCAAAGGTTTGAACCGACCCAGGGATCGAGATTTCGGATAGAGAACTTCATCCTGCAAAGACAAGTTTTCCAATGATCGTCACAGAAGCGGGTATGTGGATGTGCGCCAAGGCATCGCAAAAATGAAACGCGAACTCACCCATTTGTTCTACGCCCCAGGACATGGCGACTCTTTCCAGTGCTCTGCAGTTGAAAAAAGAACTTCTATTCGGAAGAGTTCACGTTCAACCAAATCTTCACTCTCTTTCCCTTCAAACAGCAGCCATGCGCCGATTTCAACGGCGATCATTCGAACTTCCGTTGTGACATTGAGCCAGCGAATCTCTGCGAGAGTGACGATCCAACCGTCTTGACAACCCCAAGCAGGAAAGTTATATAGTTCCAATATGTGTTTGTATGGACAGCAAAAAGAAGAATCAACATCAAGGCAACCCAACGAGCTATATAATTTGCAGGTACCAAGGCATAAAAATTATATAGCTCAAATATCACTTGCCTTCAACATCAAGATCGATCAATACCTGCTTCTCGGGTCAGCACGGCATGTAACATCTCGTATGCGCCAACCTCACGGATGAATGAAGCTGGGAAAGGTCTTTATGACATCAAACTCGATCGACATACCAAACAACATACAGTTACAGTTGACTTATAGAAAGAATTCCACAACACCCCGAGCCCAGGGCAAAGTGTTTCGGCGGCAACCTGAAAATCGAAACAGCACAAAGGTGACAAGACACACATGTCCTATGGATGGCAGCATCAAGAGTGGCACTTGTTAAGGCACCCGTTGAACATGAGTCGAAGCCAACCCAAAGCCTCCAATAGTCCTTAATTAAGGAAATAGT
>DF243653.1:0-36770 GCA_000507305.1 Breviolum minutum Mf 1.05b.01 | reverse complement strand
CGCCGCGAGCGTCGCTTAGCACGGAGTGAGATATATGGGTATGATCACATCTCTACGGGCCTACATTGTGATGATTGCTACTCTGCATAGATATCTGGCACCTTCGTTGTCATTTTCGGCTGACGCGCTGGCACAGCCGCGTGGATCTTCAGCTTTGAAAGCTGGTCCTGGCCAACAAAGCGGTGGCTGACTGGTGTGAAAATTTGAGATAATGCGGACTTGGTCCTGCAAGCCTTTCATGATTAAAAACCATATTATACTCACAATATGTTGTTCAGTATTTTGCAATTCTATTTTTCCTAGTTGTTGTAATGGTGTGAACATCGTGCTAGAGTCAACATGTTAACATATTTTTGTTTTACTATCTGAAGTGGGCCTTCCCAAAGAGTTCGCTCAAACTAAATACACACTGCTTTCAAATGAACGCTGGTAGCATATTGTTGTTGGCACAAAACAGAAGAGGTGGTTGATCAGTGTCCCCCTCGCAATGTTTGGATCATTTTGGACACTCAGTATAGCTAACTTACGAATAGACAATCAGTCAATCTCTACCTGATGTCTGAGAAACAAGTCCATCCCAGGAAATACCTCATGCAAGGCGACCAGTCTTTGAAGTGAGAAATGTTACTTTTCTGAAAGGACATTCCATTGATTTTTTTATTCCGACATCTAGCAAACCTCGTCCAAATTGGTCAGGAAAACTATTTTGGTTGAAACAAGAGCTTGCTTCAGCGGACAATGACCATGATGTAAAAATGGCATGTATAAACTCAGCATGGTAGACTCATACTGTTTCTACCTCAAGCTAGGGGTGCTGTGGATTTGACTTGTCATCTTGTCTACCACAAGCACCTCTCGAATGTCTTACCTTCAACATCTGAAACTCTGGTCATTGGGTGGAGACTTTGGACTAAGAAGTGATGGAATCCATTCACCGAACACATGCATTCAAGCCATGTGGCAATGTTTCTGAACAATTCGAACCGTCGACGGTGTGGTTGGTTGACTTCCTTCTAGATTTTCTAGCATAGCAGTACGCCAAAGCGCTCACAGTATAATCTATCATTGGCAAATTATTGTCTATTAGTTAGTTGGGCCGCAAAGGATCAATAGCATCCATCTACACATCTTGCGAAGTGAAGGCTAAGATAAATAGTTTCTGTTTCATATTTCAGCAGCCTGCAGATACCAGTGCCTGAAAAAATCTTGTTTTGGGTGGATTCCCTTTCGGTGATGTTGCGTGCGACGGCCACCTTCACCCAAAAACAACATCACAAACTCAAGACCCGAAGCGGCCACAGTTTTCAATCTCACCTTGAACGCTTGTAGCTGTTGAATCTTGGTGTCAAGGTCGCGCTGTGCCCACTCTGTGTCCTTATCCTTTGGAAAGAGCTCAGCCAAATTGCTTCCACCACACTCATCGCGCCATCGCTCTTCCAATTTATTGCCTGTTTGGGGCGGGCACGTGAGAGTGCATTTTTCGCTGTCAGCCTGTAGTCAGTTAAGAAGTGTTCAAAACCTTTGTGCCATTCTACTATACGGCTTCATTTTTGAAGGCTCGCAAAAATGTCTTAGAATCCCCCTTTACCTCCTTGGCACTGAGCCACCACAATTCTTTGTCACTGCTCAGTTGCTAATGAAATCAGCACAGTGTGGTGGCTACGAAATATCATTCGAATGTTGACAATGAATGACGTGACAGTTAGAAAGAATTCAGAATAGTGTTCAACAGTAAGGGAAGAGAGGAAAAGCATGGGAACACTAGTGTGACAGCACCAAAACGATAAAAAGAAATCACAGTATGCCAAAAAAAGAGGGCGGTCAAAAATATGGTGAAACGCCATGCCAAGATATTGCTTTAACTTATTAATATGCGCCATTTGTGACACGTCCAAAGTTTGTCTTTAAGCATGTGTTGGTATAATCAGCTAAATAAACACTCTTGTTTGATCTTTTTTGAATGATGTTTTCTGTAGACACAATCTGATAGAAGATTTCAAAAGCCGAAACTAGGCGCATGGTATAGCTGCATTTTTACAATAGACTACCTGGATGTAGACCTCCCCCACGCCCCACCGAGCTGATCAACCATGTTGTACATCACCAGCTTGGCGCACATCTCCACAAAGTTCTCGATCCTTGGGAAAGCTATGGAGGTGGGACGTTTCTCGGGCAACTCACACGGAACTACTTTGGGACTCCTTGGGGCAACGCTAGATAACACGACTTGGTTAACCTGAGCCAGTTGCTGACATGGGGCTTCCATTGACGTACGAGTGTCGACGCGTCACTAATACATTGGAAGCTAGAGGAATAGGAGTAGAAACCCAGAATAAAAACAAATCACGTCATAGAGCAACTGTTGAGTACGAGCAGGCGTGAGAATGTGTTGCTAGTTTGGAATCCCTGAAGTAACTCTCACATCACCATCGTCATCATTACGACCATCATTATACTTTATGATCACCATGGTCAGTATCGTCATCATCATCGTAATCATCCAAAAGAAACAGCTGACAAACCAATGGGAAACCTTCTGCAAATCAAGAAGCAAATTCTCGGTGTACACGTGAAGCGACGCACATATTTCCAGAACAGCCAATTTGTCTGGCTCGTATTGAGCTTCCTGAACCATTTCAAGGAATTCTGGAGTGAGCTTCTCCTGGGGCAATGGTCCAGCATAATGACGCAACTTATTGCGCAATCGTACTATGTTGCATCGGTAAGAAACTGTTTCAACTGATTCCATGATTGCAAGGGATTCATGCATCCCAGGTGGAGCAAGATTTTGTCAATCAACCATAAGTCCAGTACGTCGCACATAAGGAACAATATGCCGCTTGAACGGGTTGAACAGGTTAAACCACCAGCCACCAGCCAAGCAACCACTTCTATAACCATTACTTCGATCCAGCACAGGAAGAAGAAAGAAAACACATCAATCCACTCGAACGATACCCCTGAATTAGTTGAGAGGAACAAAGTCCAACAACCAAAGCAATCTCCAGGTTTGCCCCCAGCCGTCCTCATTTGTGTTTCCGGAATCGGAAGTGCCAAGAAGCGCTTGCGTGACTCCCTTTTTAATTTTATCGGCTTTATCCAAGAACCAGCTCTGCCGAAACTTGGTGAGTTTCACCATATACCTAGGAGGGCCCCGGCATGACTGGTCACTGGTTTGGTGACCCAAATTCAGTCAGTGAAGAAGTTGATATCAAACTTGTAAATATCTATATAGATATATAGATACAACACCTTTGCAGCAGGTACTTGGAAACAAAACAGTTGCAGGAATTGATACATAAATTGGAGACTGAGACGAAAATAAAAAGGAAACAAATTGACTAACGCAAATGATACCGTACCTTCCTTGAGTGGTATTTGTGACCGCCTGAGCTTCGGCGCAAGCTTCACAATACAACAAGGCCTTGCACTTCAACAGGTCTATGCAGTCGTCAGCACTGTCCGACAGGCTATGGCACCTCATGGGTAGATGGCCATGATAGAAAAAACAAATCGTAAGAAGATTACTTGATCCACGGATCCACTTGACAGCAACCCGCTAATTAGACAGCATCAGGCAAAAAATATCTTTCAATTTTAAAGATCTAATTTCCGCGGTGGAATGCAATCCTAAACTAGACACCTCAACGAAATAGTATTGCTGAATCGTACCAAAAAGTGAAGGTCTAGCTGGGTGAGGTCATTTGTCTTAAGAAACTGCTTGGGACACTGACCCCCAAAGAAATGTCTTTCGACTTTACAATCCCTACGTCACCCAATCTAAAAAAGAGATTCCAATGGTTTCACGATCCTAAGCGTGTTCATTTTTCATGGGGGGTTGAATTGTCTGTTTTTTTCTAGAAATTGATGACCTTTGGTTATCGGAGGGCTATTAATCCGTTCCCTACATGAAGTTGAATCCTTATAGTAAATGATGATCAATGATGATGATAGATGGGCCAGGTCACCAGTTACTAAAAGCATGGATGGCCAATCTGGATGGGGTTCCTTCAGGTACCAGTACATGGAGAGGAAGTTTGCAGAATGGAGGCAGCTGAATTGCTGAAATCAAACCTGCAAACTTCGTGGATAAGATGTGGGAGAAAATTATGATAGACAAAAAGTAAGGTCCCAAATCTAAACCTACTGCAAATGATTGCCTTTGAGGCACAGGGCAACGTTGATGTTTGCGTGGTTGGAAACCACGTGATGCACTACCTTGCGCAAGTGCTCGCCAACATTGGTTACCAGCTCGTTTACCGAGTTTCGCAAGAGGCCTTCTTCGATGAACACACGCTGAATTAAGCTGATGAACCTTGATCAGTTGGAGACAAGGTTCCACTGAGGCAATTTTCACCCAAGAAAATGTCCCGGGATGTGCGGGATGTGAAATACTAGTAGTTGACCGTGAGACAACAATATCTTTGGGTCCATTGATATTTTCATGTGTGGAACTATCATGTACGAGTAACAACATGTATATAACATATCCATTAGCCATGCATTGTTTAAGTCGTTAAAGACAACAACCACCATGGACCCATCGGAAACGACTAAAGCCAGGGAACACTTGAGGCCCCAACAAATTAGGCACCGTGTAGCCTTTGGAAAATTTCGTCACTGTAGATTCGACAGTTTCAATCATAACTTGCCCCAACCACTCTGGATTCTCTTCTGCAAGATAATCTCGGAAGTCCTGTGTGTCCCATCTGTCAGCAAAACCCGCCACAGTAGAAGTAATTGGCACCTGAATA
Source organism: Breviolum minutum Mf 1.05b.01 (assembly GCA_000507305.1). Taxonomy (NCBI): domain Eukaryota; class Dinophyceae; order Suessiales; family Symbiodiniaceae; genus Breviolum; species Breviolum minutum. The sequence goes on along the minus strand of DF243653.1, from coordinate 32,016 downwards.
GCTACAGACCGTACAATGTAATACACACATATTATATATACATATGCACGTGTGCAGAAGAAATTGAGTCATGGATGCAATTGGTACCCATCATAAGCATAATGATGTCCCAAAAAATTGTCTTTGCTTCAGAAGGTGGCTTCCCACATGTTTCATGATGCACTCCTAAGAGCTCAAATGTATAATGTATTATAAGCCTCCCGTGCAAGTAAAAGGTTGCAAGGTCTGGATGAACAACTAGATGCTCCAACAACTGACAACATATGCACCCAAGAAAGCCACCACAGCAAAACCAAAGAAACAAATCCTTGAGTTCTGAATTTTCAAGATTTCTTCCCCAAAAGCAAAAGAAGTACTTAGTAACTCACAAGACACACACCCAAAATTTAACATGCAACCTAAAAATCACCACATGGAAAAGGAAAAACACTTTCCATTCCTCCATTGTTGGGTTCCATGTTCGTTTTGGGGGTGTTAATTTCAACCAACTTGGTCACAAAACCGAACCCAGCTCGAAGACTTGATTCGATGGGTCCTGAATCATCGACGACACACCTCGAAATTCCGCTTAAAAAAAAGGCACCACACATGGGAAAAATTGCAGGATACCCTCCGGTAAACTAACATGGTAATGGAAATTTACTTTTTCCAATATGAAATGCATCAACAAATGGTGGATTTACTGGAGTGTAATCCTGGAAAGACTGAACCCGTCTTTGGGTTGGTGGTGGAAAATCCATAAGTTTTATTATGTCATAGTTAAAACATTTGCAGAAACACATCCCCTGAAAACCCTGCAAACGAGCTAATTAGGTTCACTTGAGGAAAACCCGCGCCAATACATCTACTTCTTGGCCTCTTGTTGAGTGGGTATCAGTATGAAGCTGGCAACACACAAACGCCTTCCCGCTGCTCTGTGTAGAATGTCATCCCATGAACAAGAAGAAAAACTTTGCAAATTAAGCATTTAATCTCTAATTTGTGGAAGGTTGATGGCCAAGAGAAATCAAGTGAGAACAACCAACAGAAAATAGCCCACAATCTCGGGTCGCCAACTAATTTAAGCACAAACACGAGGAGCAATTGTAAGAGCTTCGTCCGCCTCATCATTGCTCATAAACTCTGCTCTTGCGCGGCGTCCCAAATCCTCTCGGATGGAGACCTCAATTTGGGAATCCATGAACAGCGTTACATTTATGTGGTCATCTCTATTGGGTTCCCACAGAATTTGTACCTTATGGTGAGATTTGCTGATTTGTGGCCATCCAAACAAATCATCACACCTCGGAGGATAAATGTGAAACCTTCAAATACATTGGTCAATACATATTTTGAAACCGCACTGTATCAAAGCAATTCATTTGCAAAGACACAATGTTTCTGGAGGTCTCCAAGAGAGGTTTGTTACTTTTCATATGAACCCCTTCAAGTTGTCCATTCGAAAGGTGGGATGCGAATCATGTAAAACAACAAGTTTCCAAAAACTTTCAGTTGTCTAAACCCTTGACTTAAATAAGCACTTAAATCATTCAAATACCAAGCTGTTAAATTTGCAGGTTTTTGCGAACCAAAACTCGTCCAAATTTTGACTTGGAGACGAGCTTCCAAGGTATTGTTGAACAGCTTGAACTGATCAGCTTCGGATTCTGCCATTGTCGGCAAACTTCGAAGCTGTTTCCGCAACTCATCCATCTTGCTGCGAACGGCCTAGCTCACGGAGTTTTCCCCAAAGCATGTTGGATCATGTCAAAAAATGTCAACATGTTGATCAGCGCTTTCTGAACATTATGGCATCTAGCTTTAATCAAGAAATATTTCTGGGTGATTTAGCCTGGTTCTTAATTTGAAGATGCTTCATCCAACTATTTGTTGATTTTCTTCAACAATGTACTCCAAAGACAGATCAATCCCAGCCAAATGTAGAATTTATTAACCACTTATGCCAAGTGATACCCAGGCCAATTTGTGTCTCTTTACCTCCCATGACTTTCCATGTCCCAAGCAGTGCCCCCAACAAAACTCAACATGGAAGGGTGATTTTGCCAGCGACCTCTTTGATCTTCGGCAGACACTCATCCACGCGTGCTTCTTGTATTTTGGCCACTTTCTCCATAAGGCCAAAAGTACCGCAATTCCTCGGTCTTGTGGCGATAATCATCTCACCTGGGACCTATTGAGAAAGTAGGCTTCTAAGCAGGCTATGAATAAAAACATGTTGTGTGCTTCTTCGGATCAGAGAACTGAAATCCAAACCATTGCTTTTTTTGAAAACTGAAATAAAAACCCTTGCCATATATTGATAAATATATATATATATACTGTATATCTATATATATGTATGTCTTGAACACAGGGGCCAAAAGTCGACGGGATGTACACCTGAATCCTTGGAAAACCACGATCCTTAGAGTATGTGAAAAAAGCTTGATGTACTGTTGTGAAAGAAATCCCAAACAACCACCTAGGATGTGTAAAACCCTGTGAACAACGTGAGGAACTACCTATCAACTGGCTAGCCCGATCTCTTCCATCAACAGTGTGTGAGAATGCTAAATCTACAAATGGATTGTTCATCTTCCCTCAAAACAGTGCACATGTTGAAAATTGCCATTGGCAAGGGAGGAGGCGATGTATTCAATGCATTCTGGACTTTCAACACTGCTTTAAGGAGACACAATAAAACATGCAATTTCAGCCGGTTTTCAATAACTCTTGAACAATTTCAAGCAATCATCACATACCTTGAAAGCCTAAGGACACTGATCTGTATTTAGGTGTCGTTGTTTTCTTCCCTGTGAGCACAACATCCGTTGGTAAGGGTGGGTAATCAAAACAATCAGGGAACTGGACTGTTTTTGTTGAAAGTCTTGGGCTTCCAGGTGCGCTCTATAACGTTGTATACCCAAAAAAAGGACACATAATATAATACTGATAAGCATCCTGATTCACTACACAGCATGGTTCGGGAATGTTTGAGGTGATTCCCTTAACAAACCGTGATTTGTTGCAGGTGAAGTGGGTTCATCATACTTAGCCCAGAACTGTGTAAGCACAAAGTAGGAAAACATATCCCAAGACATAGAGCTTGGAAACAAACACAAATTGACCGCACGACAGAAACACACACACACACACACACACCCTTGCGCCAAAATCAAGCTTCTTACGTGGGATCTCACGTAAGCATCCTTCATTGAAGGCCTTTTCCTCCTGGCGTACAGAATCCGAAATGCACAAGTCCCAACACGACTTGACTAACAAAGCTCCGTTAAGATCAGAGCAACAATAAGAAAATGGCAATGATATATGCAATAGTTCCTTTCAAAATCTATGTGGATGGTCATCGTACATCTTGGAGAGAGGCAAACGTTTAGATCGATAGTTCAAGACTATTCTACTATGCTAATTTCAAATTCATTTGTGATCAATGATTCTCCTCGATTTCTAGATTCCTACACTTTCAAGAAATCAACGATTCTCTACCTTCCCCCTTCCCTCAGTTCCTTCTTCCACAGCTCACTTCGCGTCATTCCATCATCAATATTCTTCTGCGAGCGGTTCACCACGCAATGGAAGCCAAGCTGCAATTTGACGTCCGAGTCGCGTGCCATGGTGACCTTCGACAGAGTTTCTTTGTCCAGGTTTTGTCCAGGTGGCAACAAAATTATGGCAGATTTGGGAACTTGTATGTCATCAAATGTGCCAGATTTTTCTCAAATATCAAATCATCAACATCGCTCAAAGCATCAACCACCATATCGTAGAAGCATCCTTTCTTCGCAATGTGCGAAACCCGAGCTACAAACGTCACCCCCACCAAGGAGATTTCCGCACACCTTCTCCACAATATCGGATGCTTCTGCATTGGCTGCATCATCACATTTGGTGACGACACCCAATGTGCGAATGCCATCAGGATCATACTTTCGGGCCAACTTGACTACCTCCCAAGAAAAAAAACAAAACCTACAAGGTGGGCCCCCTAGCAGGTCTAAGTAGGATTATAACTTCACTTATAGGGGGGTTATAACCCCAGTTACCAACTTCTAAGGCCATTTAAAAGTGATAGGGGCCCACCTTGTAGAAGCAGTGATGGAATCAGGAATTTTGTGATATTATCATGATTATCCATACAATACGTAAGTCCCAAACACTCAATTTTAGTGAATCTATATATATATATATCGTTTACCCCCGTAAATAATCCCCAAATCTAGGTAAAATGAGCATACATTGAATGCCTGGAGTCTGAACTGGAAAGAGTTACGGTATGACTCAGATTTCAAGTCATTTTTTTTGTTAAAGGAACTCCTGAGCGGTACCGTTTAGCAGGTCGTTACAGTCGTTACAGCTTGGGGATTTTCAAACATAGACAAAATGAACAGTATAGATCACACGATATGGAGATGATATTCTCATTTGGGAATGGTGTTTCAATAGAACTACAAGAAGTGCAGTTATTGAATACTATTGGGGGATCTCCGGGCTGATTCAAATAAGAATGGTGAGATTAGACATGGAATATACACACTCAAATTTTAGATCAAATGGTAAGTTATTAGAGATTATTAGAGTATAAAGCAAACTCTACCTTTCAACAGGGTCAATCTCAGGCTTCCAAATCTCGTCATTCAATCAATGTTATATTGGTTTTCCCTCCTTTTTCAAACCCCTTTTCACCAAAGCCTCGGCATTTCCGAAATCAGACATCGCAGGGATGACACACAAAATCACCATCTCCAATGGCTTGATGTACTCTTCCACGAGTGCAACTGTAACCTTGGAACAGCTGTCAGTGATTCCTGGTGGAACAAATGCAACTCTGTTTGAACCCTGTTTGCCATAGTATCCATGGGACTGGTATATTTATACCTACATGTTACATGAATGGTTGATTCTTATGGCAAATGTTGGTAAATATACCATACATGGATCCTATGGGGTTGAAAAGATGCAAAGGTGATAAAATTGAACCTATCCTTGTGGAAACATCTGTGATAGGTCTCGGTGGGAAGATCATGTCAATTAGTTACTATTTTCAATGGTTTTTGGATTTCAGCCATTGCACACGCTGACAACACAGTGCAAAAATCGCCGGGTCAAAGAAAACACACATAATGACAGAAGTTTCAATGGCCACTCCAATGAGGACACAACGAAAAAACAATGATAACTCCAAAGCAATCACATTAAGCAAAACATGGTTTTGCCAGGGATTTTCAAATCTCAAAGCAGCAGCTGCAGTTGACACTGAGCTAGTGTGTTTGTTCAGGTACTGAAAGTCGTTACGTTGTGCAAGCCTTGTCACACTCATAGTTTGTAAAGTCGGCGGACCACCAACCATAAGCCAAAAATGAAGGAAAATAATATAATTGCATAAAACCACCACCCGTATATGTATATATTATATATATGTCATTCCATAGAGAAACATTCCTGTGGTTCCACTTTCAAATCAAGAAAAACTTACCACTATACAATGGCACTTGGTAGGTCTTCATTATTGCTTCAAGACAAGGAACCGAAACATATCCACATGGAAAAAACATGTTTCCATAAAATGACAAATCATCCATGTGGTCTTTCCCAGGCTTAAAAGTTGTTCTCTATAACAGTAATATTGACAACACATCATGAAGACTTAGATCACTATAAAACAAAATATGTTGGTGACATGGAAGCATGGGTTCTGTTCAATACCACTATTTCCCGTACGTAATGAGTGCCACTGGCCTCATTTTGTAGAGGAACGGGTTGGTTATTTTATAGACCCAAGAAGCAAGGAGGATTGTATAACATATATGATATGGGCCCCCTTGCCAAAAGTCAAACTTTTCATCATTTGTATCCACCTGTACTATCTCACTAACAAAAAAGCTATAAGATCCGAGAAGCTTCTACCACACATTCCCATTGAAAAATTCAAAATGGCAACATTCTCCAACCGTTTGTGTTCGGTTCATAACGATATTGGCCACGACACTTCGTGGATATTGGCCATCTTATCTGCATTGTGGGTTACCCCAGGCAGATCAATCAACGACAGCTGTGGCCCGCTTGGGCGAATGACACGGATAAACATGGCCTGCCATGGAGAGGGATCAAAAGAAAAGGACCTATCCCCGAGAGGTCTTGAACTCAAAGGATGTAATCACATGTCCTTACAAGTTTGTGAATGCCATTTTCTGCTATCCAAGAAGTTACTGTCTCGGGAAATGTGGATGATGACACATCTAACTAAAGTCTAAAGCATTTCAAAATCATACCAAAGCCAACTTGAAACAAGCCAACTTGATAGTGTACCCTGATGCATCCCATCTGTGCAAAACCACCAGTTGAAGGCTCAAAAGAGACCTAGATCCCTCACTAGTCTTCACATTCTTTTCTGGTGTCATGTCATGAATCATAAGTAAAAATTGAAGCATTCAGTCCCCTTCCATGCTATTCCCAACCACTCCATCCTTGACTCAGCGCTTGAGCAGTGATCAAAACACTGGGTATTTAGTGTAAGGGGACTATACTACCCAGATATATGGGGATCATTGGATCATAGTAAGCAATTATACGAATCCCGAATCCCAATAAACCAATCAGTAAAAATAGAATGACATACGTCATAAGGGTTTTGAACGTTTCTTACTTTGCCTTCCGGGAAATGAACTCTTCTTTGGTGGCATGCTTCTCCGTGAGCATCCTGATCTTTTCTTCCACCTCCTCGACTTTGCATTGCTCCACCTGAACCGTTGCGCCGTTGCATGTTCCACAGATGAAAACTGATGCAACACATTCTGGGGACAGGTCCTGTGCGAAACATGGTACCAGAACAGAGTTCCAGCAAAAAAAACTAAGTTGAATAGTTTATTCATATCGAAAACATAGAGCGTATTGCAACCGACTCTGCTTTGATGACTGTCAGTACTGTCAATCTAGTCCTATTGTCGTCAATAATCTTCATACCACTTTGCAGGAAAGGGTCCCTGTGAACAAGATATATCAATAACTCAGAAACTACCTCACTCACGTCATTCCATATTTAGCCCTGCAACACACAAACTCTCCCGTACCTCCACCCAACACCCAGTCAAACAAAAAAACACGACACCTCTGCAAAACTGGAGTTCATGGAGACGAGCGCATGAGGCTCGGTGACAGATTGATCTGTCAACCTGTCACTAAATCCGAGACATGCAGGTTGAGATCTGAAACAGTTTTGCGTGTATGACTATTGTATACACCAACCTGCAACAAGCCTGTGTTTGCGGGTACACCCCTGAAAACTAACATGGAACCCAAAAATTGGTAGTTTGTAGATGTTTCTCCCTTTCCAAGGCATTATTTTCAGGTTCCATGTTAGTTTTCTGGGGTGTATTCCCTAAAGAATCCACCTTTTGAAGTGATGTTATCAGACCAACATGTTCGATGCAAATGGAAAGCATGAAAACAATGATTGGACTTCACAAGCTCAGAGAGACAACTGTTCCTTCTGAACTAGTACTTGGTTGTTTTGAGGGTATCGTAAGTACGATAGATATGAAGTGTCATTCACTCATCACGAGTCACCATGATGAGTAATTAATGATCTTCATCATCGAATCGATATCGACATCAACATCAACATCAACATCATCATCATCATCATCATCATCATCATCAACAACAACAACCACAACAACAACCGACAACCGACAACTGACAACCGACAACCACACTTTGTGCAAGACACATGGTCAGAACACATGGCATCCGAGTGCACGTATTCTGGGCCCGGGGAAACTGAATTCCCGAGATATTTTCCAGCAATGAAGACTTGCCGGCAGATTGCTCTCCTACCACCACCACACCTGACGTGTGTGGGTTCAAGAACAGGTTCAAGACATTTCCATATTAATAGCTCCTGTGTGTGGCTTTGAGACCCACACAGCTATGAATCTACAGCTATCCATTTAATTCACTTAATTCGAAGGGTTCGACTAGTCGGAACTGAGAACATCAACGCAAATGCATGTTTGTTCATCAAAAAAATATGTATGTATACATCGGGTATATGAAATCTGGGTATGATTGGATCCTCACTAAGCACAGCTTGCAGTAATTGCATGTTCAGGTTGATGGTGGAGCCAATGATTCCTTTTGCGAAACATTCCTCTTTAACAGGATCAGCCAACTCTTTCGGGAGACGGGATTGAAACAGTGCAATCATCCTTCAAATGAAGTGAGCCCCGGGAATATATATAGTATTGGAATTTTAACATGTTTCCACACATTTTACCTGCTAAACGAGGTAGACCTTATATATAACCAGTCACCAGTCACTATTGATTACCCCAAAATATACAGCAAGCAAGCAGATTTGTGTTCCATTCTCATGTAACTGCAGCAGCTATGCCCCCAAACTCTGCCGAGCTTCTTAGATAACTCAGCCATAGTCTCTTTGAGTGGTTCTTCACTTGCCTGAGTTCCAGTAGAGCTGTTCTGAAAGCTGTCTGTTTCAGAGATAGAAAGAGAGTATCAATCTTGTATAGATAAAGTTAACTCTCTTCCTCCCAACATAAGAGATGGTTTCCTAGCTCATCTCTACCTCAAGATACATCAAATGCTGCCATCATCTGTTTGTGTTTAAGTTGCCTAATGCCTACAGTAGTTGATAGGTTTGGGTAGATGGTTTGGACTTTTAGGGGATGCCAGCAAGAAATAATCATGTTCATCATGAGATCACCAATCCAAACCCATCTTCAACCATCAGCTAACCTTAAGCGAAACATTCTCAACACGGGATCCTTGCGAGCATTACCAACATACATGACTCGGATTGAGGCTTCAGCATGCCAATCACTTGTCTTCCAGGAGGGATCACTAACATCTGAAGTAATACACATGGGAACAACATCATACCCCTGATGTACACCTACAAAACCCTATTAATCGGTGCCAAACATGCTTTGAGAGTCTGGTAAGAATCTCAGCTCTGAGATCGTGGCAAAACAAACAAACAATCACTGGGAGTTGAGGATTTGAGGGAGCAAAGTTGTATAAGCACATCTTGGACCCAAAGAAATATTAGGTATGTAAATCAACAGCATCCAGCTCGGGAGAGAAGTTCATTCAAATTCCATCCACCCTACGTTTTCCGGAAGACCGTTTGGGAAAAATGCCATCACCCCCAATAAACTTGGATTTGGTTGATCAAACTTGAATAAGGCAAATTGGGTATAAACTTCTGTAATCAAATTTGGATTGCCACCAGCCCTAGGCAGTTAAGTTGCCATATTTCCAGTCTTTCTTGACATGATGGTTCCAGGTCAGGAACGACGCAAAACAACACGGCAAACCTTGTGTAACTGCCGTACTTGCTTGAGCCTAAGAAAGCCATCAATAAAAACCCTGATCACATGAGACATGTTGTTGGATATGGCCGGACCAAATTCATTCCAGATTGAACCATATAAACCAAATAGTACGTATACATGTATATATATATATAAACACAAATATATATATATATATATATATATCGTACTATACAAAATAAAACAAAAGAAACATGCAGATGTGTATATATACATATAACAACATTCATTAAATAATACACCATGGTAAAATAGTCAACGTTTCCCTCCACCATGACTCGTCTGTATTTCTGTCAAACATCTGATCGGAATCTGCACTTGATGGATGTGCAATTTGCTTACTTATCCGGGCAAACAAAACCCATCCGGGTGTAACTGTTGATGGACAAGATCAGGCGATGTACCATGTTGTAGCCAACATCATTCTTACTGGCAAATCACCCTTCTAAACCTTACTTCAGTGAAACAGCCATCATACATGAACCTTCATGAGTCAACAACACTCACTCACTCAAATCTGTCTCCAAAACAAACCCTTTGTCACAACCATGGTAGCCATGATCCACCTGCTCTGATTCCTGTTCCAAACGCAAAATCGCATCCTTTCCCACTTCGAATTCCTTCCAGCGATCCTGTGACGACATTTTCGCGAGGTGAGGAGGTGCGAAACGGATCACCAGTTTTTCTGTAGTTTCTCACTTAGCCAATGGACCTTGAAAATACACGTTTGAACGGCTTATTTTCTCACTAAATAAATGTAAATCCCCAAGAGATTTCTTTGTTTGGCCTTTGGTAAATGTTGCGAGAAGCAAAAATACAAACCTCAAGTCAACTAGGACTGACTACTTGAGTGTAATTAAGGTGTACGGTTGACCCTTATGTTAAGAAACCTTATTAGATAAGAAACTAGAGTCTCGAGCAGGGGCTAAGTAAATTACTGAGACTCTGGCCCGTGAAAACCAACTTATACGGAAATGAAGTTTTGAATGGGGGGTCTAAACCTAGCTCACGTTCCCTATTGGCGGGTGAACAATCCGATACTTTGGGACTTCTGCGTCTCAACGATAGGAAGCACCCGCGCGATGGAGGATTCGAGCCTCTATATTCTGAAAAACACCTAGATTGAAGCCCGAAGCCCGACGCCTCATCCAGGAGGCGACTGGCCCCTTACTCTAGGAGGGGGGGGCTTGCAAATTTGGACAACGGCTGTGGCAGGCTAGGCCGACCCAGGAAATTCCTACCGCGCCGCGATAAAAANTTATAGAGCTTGAGCAGCACACAGGCAAAAATTCCTACCGCAGCGCAGTAGGATTTTTCTGTGCTTGTGAGTTTCCTGAGCTGGCTCCTTTTTCCTTGGCAGAGGAATTTTTTAAAGATGGAAGCAGAGGGCAAGCAAAAAACTCCTACCGTGGCGCAGTAGGATTTTGGGGCTAGAGGCCTTTCAGGAGACATGCCTACACGGAACGCACTTCCCGGCTTCTTTTCTATGGTGGAAGGCAAAAACGAAAGGAAATGAAAGCCCAAAAGGCCAAAATGAAAGGTGAGAAGGACAAACTGAAAGGAAATGAAGCCACAAAAGGCGAAAATCAAAGGACAGAAACACAGCCACAAAAAGCCGACATGAAAGCAAATGGGGCCACAAAAAGCCAAAATGAAAGCACATGAAGCGACAAAACGCGAGAATGAACAGAAATGAAGCGACAAAAATGAATGGAAATGAAGGCGCAAAACATTAAGATGACAAGAAATGAAGGCATAGAAGGCCAAAAATGAAAGGAAATGATGACTCGCAAGAAAAAAGCATGTTTTAGAAGGCAAATTTTTGGTTAAAACTGCTTCCTAAAAATTCGCTATTTTTTCAATGACCGGCGGCGGCTCTAAACCGGTAGAATTTTTCGAGGGATGGCTTGTAGGACGTGAGCAGGGCAGCGGCGAAAAAAGGATTCGGCCCCAAGCGGCTTCTTCAGAGGGCTTGGTTGCAAGAGCACGGGTCCTGGCTTCACAAGCAGGGCACCAGGCAAAAAATCCTACCGCGGTGTAATAGGATTTTGGGCAAGTGGCTCTTCAGGCGGCTGGCCGTCGGCAACACTAGCAAAACACTAGGATTTAGAAATGGGCTCCGGAAAAATTTCTTAAAGGTACTCTGCCCGTCAAGAAATCTGCGAGAGTCTGGCAGCTTTGGAAAAGTTTCTTATTATAAGGTTTGACCGTAATTCTTCAGTGCAAATTGTGGAAAATGGGTAAGAAATAACAGACTAATTTTACAATATTTGTATATCCACATATGTTATTATATAATCATAGATATATATATATATATATATATGTCCTGCTAAGGTAAATATTGGGTCAACCTCCGAGATGAATCTGCATGAATTTATCTAATGCAATATTAATCCTATTTTTGGTGGGCAGGGTTCAAGCATCACGAAGTGTGATCCCGGTGATTTACAAAAACTCATCTAGTTGGTGGTTTTTCACCAACCCATTTGAACAAATATGCAAAAGTCAAAATGGGTGAAACACTTCCCCAATTTTCGGGGTGAAAATAAAAAAATATTTGAGTTGCCACCATCCAGTTACCCTCTGGTAAACTACCATAGCAATGGAATATCCCCATTTTTAATAGGAAATACATCTTCAAAGGGTGCATTCTTAATAGGAAACCACCACCCTGTCATGGAAACAACAATCCTGCAAACAAATGCACACACAGTCAGTCGTATTACCGCCCAACAAAGGTCCGACCGGTCCGACATGGACCACATCGCCAGAAAACCAGGTGATCCCCCAAAAACACCCAGGGTTTCACCTCTGTCATATAAAGCGAACCCTCCAACTTTTGCGATTGTGATGCTGACCTCAAAAAACGATGACGGTTTCCAACACGTGGTTTTGGGGTGTTTCAAGGTATATTATTGCTGATGCCTAATGAAGTGGATTATTGATGATAAATAATCATGGCTGTTCATGCTTGATAATGGATAATGATAGGTGATAATGCTCAATCGTTGAAGATCTAGTAAACCAACTACCTGGATACTGGATGGTGTGTGTTCCCACGTGTTGGTGCAAAATGTCAGGCAACTGCGGCGTTTTCCGCAGATAATAGTGAGGGGTTGGAGGTTGACACTGATGCATACAAGGCTAACAAGAAAAATGCACATAACAAAATATGAGGAAACATTCATTGATGTTGTTTCAAGAAAGGAAAAAATGGAAATGTTTGGAATATTCATAAGATAACATCCCAGAAGGTGGTTGGAGAATTGTTGTGCTTCTATGTGGAAACATTGCATGCACATGCAGCCTATATATTTCCCATAAAACTTCTCCAGGATTCTCCAATTCTACGTCTAAACAACTCAACCAAACCCACACAAACTTTGATCAGAATCTTTCGGCGCTGTGCACTGGCAGAACTTGCCAACCCTCCCAACAATTCCTTTAAAAACCCAAGGCTTCCCAGCATTTCCACGAAGACGCAGTACAGGAAAACATTCAAGTACTTCCTGATCAAAGCCAATTTGATTCAGCTTGGGTCCTGCCTAAAACACCGGAGTTTACCAATGGATTCCATGAAGGTTAATAGGGATCCCTTCATGAAAATGAACAAATCATCTACTCACTGTGAATCTGAGCTTTGGCAAGATTCCAATCTATGACTGCAAATATAACTCAGCACCTAATGTTGCTTCAGTCTGGTCAAATCATACAAGAAAAACTGTGACAGAAATATAGCGCAAACTACTGTTGATGGAGGAAATCCTGCACCACCAGGGATGTATAAAACCATGTAAATAATGGGATATTTACCATATCAACTGGGTGCAGGATTTCCTCCATCAACCGTAGTTTTGCTTTAATCTGGGAAGAATTATTCTAAGTCAAACAACAGGACGTACTGTAACTACAAGTAGATGCCTGTCTTGCTTCGCAATGGGAGTGATGTGTTTCTTATATTCACTGTCCACCTGGGCACAGAACAGCATACGATGAGCAGAAATTCTAGCAAGAAAAGTCAAATATGGAAACAAGGGGAAAACACTGCTCTCCAACCCATTTACAGCAACACATTCACATGATCTGTCATTTCCCCAAAATCCTACACATATCACATGAACCTCTGTACATCGGGAAAATTCAGCGTGATTGTGGAAAACACTCTGTTTCAACACATCATGGCACCAACACTCATATCTAAACATCAATAAATAGCTAAGGTCCAACATTCACCATTAAAACAACTCATAAAACATCTCCAAAAATCCCCAAAAAGACGTGGAACCAATGTTGGGACCTTGGGTCTCCCGAACGTTTTGTCCATCAAACCACTCAAGCTTTTGCGTGAGGCCGAAAGCATGGTCTTCACTGCTGTAACACCTAAGAAATTCGAAACGATGGGTCGATGGGGTCGGTTTTTTGTTGGATGTGTTTTTTTTTCCCAACTTTGTGGTGAAGGTGTAAGTTGGTTTGAATAAGCAGAACTTGTAGTTAGTTGTAGTAGTAGCAGTTGTAGCAGCAGTAGCAGTAGTAGCATAAGTGAGTAGTTAGTTGGAGTGGTTGCAACCATTGACATCACAAACCCTGAATCGTTCCTTCATTCGAGCGGATTTTAATGTATATAAGCTTTGTTTCACCATGAAGAATCAAGGCTATTATATCTATGATATATTGCATGTATCATCCGCAGAACCAAATCAACCGAATCCTCAACAAACATCATGAGAGCAAGAAAACACAAAGAAGCAGATCATAAAAATACCACATTTTGATGGTGTAGAGGGTTGAAACGTCACATGTGAATTTATCATGTGGCCCCAATTAGCAAAGCTGAAAGTTTCCAGCATCTACTTTCAAGTTCAACGATACTGATACACGTGCAACGCCGCACATATATAAAACTTGTGCTTCGATGAGTAGGTTTCATGTTTGTCTTAAACTGGAATGTAAAATGACTCGCCTATGAGCGACATGACCTATGAACACAAGGTAGAAAAAGATCTTATCCTTACTAAGGGCCAACATCAATGTTGATACACCTACCCTACCCAAAACATCCATAACATACAAAGCATCCTTTGAAAACCATTCCGAACACATCCAAACATCATAGATACTCCAACCCCCCTAAAAACAAAAATCCTAAACATCTGTGTCCCTTACGTTCCATTTCCACCTACTACCATTTATATAAAACCAACAAAAAAAAACAAACCAACAAAAAAAAACAACACGACCCCCCTATAGCCTATAGCCAACTTCTCCAACTCCAACCCCCACCGCCATCCATCTCCGGAAAGTCACTGGCAGGCGGAATTTCTGCCCAAATGAACTGAGCGAAGATAAATTCGCTCGTGAGGCCTGAGATCCGGGAAGGATCTAAATTTTTTCTCAAGAAATCCTGGCTGTTTTTAATAGTTCGGGATTCCTTTAAAATGGGGATTTTTATTAAAAAAACCTATATAAGCCCTAAGGGTTTAGTATAACAGTATAACTCCCTAAATCTGAGATTCCGGAAGATTTTTTGGGACCCAATCAAACAAAGATGGATTATACGGAAAATGCTGGGGGGGCCCCTTTGGAGAGTACCCGAGATATATAGCAACATGTTTCCTGCCTATAATATGGGTTATATCGTGTTTTTTTAAGGACAATATGGGGAAATATGTTGGGAACAACTGCTAGGTTACCCTCCCAAATGTTCCCTTTGAAAATGGAGGATCCGCTACAACTGTCCTATGAGAGGTGATCAAGGGGCCCCCAACTATATAGGGATTATGATAAGCCATATAAGCCATTATAAGTAAAAAGAGAGTAGAAAAAACCTTACACTTTGATCTGTTTCCCGAGTAAATATTCTAATTTCCTTTGGGTGTAATGTGTCACTCTCCTGGATACGTGATAGCAATTTGCTTGTTTGATGGTTGGAACATATTCCCCCCTAAATTGTGATAGAGTGATGCTTGACCATCGTTGAAAGTAAATTATCGCCTTTGACCAATCAAAAAAAATCAAAAACCGGTTGTTTGGGTTACTAACTTTCTATTTGAGGGATTGTGTCGCATTATTCTGTCACTAAGATATTGCATAGAGATTATGAAATAGCCCCCTAAAATGGAAATCCCGTTCTGAACCATCCAGAATCACAAAGAACAACATCCAATTCCAACAAACAAAGGTTGGCCTAGAACAGGGTTCCCATTCCATTCAGCTACTTTACAATCCTGAGAAGCAAATGTACCGTTTTGCACTGATCGAATAGTTTGCATATGAATATGGCTCAAATTAATAAACCAAACCTTAACAACGTCTGGATCTAGGCAACTTATCATGACTGATAATTGATTGACAACTGGATTGGGGCCAGGTTCAAAGGACTCCTAAGGAAAACCACGGCTTCTGAATTTAGTATGGTCACTGGCTGCTAATATGTGTCATAAACATAAGCTGAAAAAAAAACGCATGTGATATGGGTGTTTTTAAATAAAACAAACTTGATCAGATTTACAGTATGCGGAACGAAGTCAAAGTACTTCGGTGCTTTCCAGCAAATTGCTTCCTCAAACTCCTGATTGTTTTTTTTGTCTAGTCTCCGGTTATCTAGAATACCATTCCTTGCATCCATTCTTCACAGATAGTATCTGTCCAAGGGAAATAACATACCTTGTATCCATCTGTAAACTAGTTGGTGCTTTCAACCCAATTAAAACATATTAGTCAAAATGGGTTCATCTTCCCCAAGTATGGGTGAACACAAAAAAATATTTGAAACCACCACCTAGAAGATGCATTTCCTATTCATCAGGTACCCTCCCCAAGTTTAACATAGACCCTGAAAAGTTAGCTTCCCAATAGGAGAGCAGTCTTTCAACCACCATTTTTCAGGGGGCGAGCTGTTAAACTTCGGGGGTGTATGTTTTTAAGAACCCGATGGCAACTCCTGAGCTTGGGCTTTCGACAGTCTTTTGCCAACGATTGTGATTCCTGGCGTGGCGGAAGGTCGACTGGGAAGTCTGAAACTGGGAGTCACCACGAAGCAAAAAGGGAAAGCACATCTTAAAAACGAACAACATGGATGAAGTACACCCCCAAACAAATTAGTAGGAGTCCTGTAGGTGAGGTCACCGGTCACCAAAAAATCATCGATAACTCTGGTGAGATGATGTCAAATTTTCATATGCCATATACAGTTTCATGATAATCCTGAACCTACCCACATTTATTTTGCTGGCAGCTGGAGATTGATAGTAGGAAATAGTAAGAACATGTCTTGAAAATGCATCACCTTCCCCAAAAGAAAAGACAAATGGCTGGTGGTGAAGGTCAGTGGTCTTAACTACTTTATACAAGCCCATTTCCCAACATGAGTTCTTGCCGTGGGCAGGATTGTCACAAAAATTACACCTTTTCACCATGAGAACCTGCTGGTTTTATGGTTTTATTGCTTCATTCAACAGATGCACCATCCGAAATTCATATGGAACATACTAACAATTTGATGCTCAAGCCCACATTCTAGGTACATATATCATGTATAGTCTATACGCATTATCATGTTATATCTACATGTATACACATATTGCGTATGTCTCAAAAATAGGTACCCCCAAAAAAAATCCATGCAATGCCCTGTAACATCAATCCCTCGTCTCCTGTGGCATCCGCACAAAGGATGGTAGGACCTGGCAACATCCACAGGTCGTGTCAGACTATGTTTATATATATACATACATTAATATGTTTCCTTAGATGGTGGTACCCCCAGATTGTAAACCATCCATTTTGGGGATACCACCATTTAAGGAAACAACCATATATTGGTATACCCTGACACGAACAACGTTTCGCCCATTCCCAAAAAAATATGTTGGTTGCAAAAAAACACTTTCCTGTGTTGTCGCTGTTTTTGTCAGGCCTAATTTTTCAAAAAAAAACGCCAAGGCCGGCTTGTCGCTGTTTTCGTTTGCAGGGAGTGTTTTTCCGTCTAGACTTCCGGAGTCATCCAAACATATCCAAACATATCCATGGAGCCGCTCCATGGGACTATAGGGGGGCATATTTACCTACATGAGGTTGACGATGGAGGTGCTGGATGGCTCTCCATTGATGCCGCTGATTAAGATCTCGTTGTTGGGATCAAACTCGCATTGAATACCCAGGGATTGTTGTACGCCACTGGCCTCACTTGCCTGTTGGAGGAAGGCTGTATGTCCTTCTGTCCAACTTCACAGACTGCTTGTTGGCCTTCACAACTGCTGCAAATGACTCCGCATGGCTGATCAAGAACCGGATCCATCACCGAGAATTTGGGCAAAGGCACTCTCCGTTGCGGACAGAACCGGACACTTTAGGATCACAACCTGGGCCCACTCTTGAATAGCATCCTTCGCACCATCCGTGGGTGGCCCGGCCGCAGGCTGAGCATGGTGAAGCTTCTGGGGTTCCTGGAATAGATTCCTGACGAGTTGCCCAAAAGAAGGCGGCCCTGGCTTCTTTGCTCTCTTGCCGTTCCGCTACCGAAAGACGTGAGGGATCTCTCGTAGGGAATCTCTGCTTCCATCGTCTGGCCAACGTTGACTGCTCCAACAAGTTCGGTTGCAGTAGCAAAGGCATTTGCAGTCAAGAATAGATTGCCAGAAAATGAGAAGAACTCACAATGGCAGTGGAATCAAAACTTGAAAACCATGATTTTTTTCAGGCAAATGTGGTAAATATACAATCGTCCCATGGAGCTGTCATTGGGTTATGTATGTATTACTGCTTGGTGGTTGAGTTTCAACCCATTTGAAAAAATAGGCGCATTTCAAAATGGAAATCATTTCTCCAAATAAATAGGGGTGAACATTAAACTGTAATTAAAACCACCATCTACGGCCTAAACTCCTTATGTCGGGGATGGTAATCGCGCCTTTTATAGGAAAATCCTTATTATGGGTACATAGCCCCTACTATTGGGTTGAAACCACCACCTATAGTATTAGCTCCTTTGTCCTAAGAACTCCATCTGCAAAGATATCCGATAACCTCCCTGACAATAAAAAAGGACTATGAACGGATCGAAAAAAAAAAACACATATCCCCTGAAAATAGGCCATCCCAAAAGGAAATTCATCTTCCAACCATCCAATTTTCAGGTGTTTTTGCTGTTAGTTTCAGGGGGGATAAAACTGAACTAAACATTCATGTGTAGCTTTCCATATCACATCTTACGATGTATATGATGTAGATCCATCTTTATAACCCATTCAAACACAACAGTACATGATATTACATCTAGATGGGCTTCAACATTTTCTGTATCTTAACTTGTAACTAAAAAAACGCAACATCAATGACCAAAAAAGAGACTCATCATTTGGGGCCCCTTCCAAAACAACAGTAACAGTGGATACCCTTCATCACAATAAAAATTGATAATTTACCCACTTAGTTCACTAGGCCTGAATGGCATGCCCCAAGTTATGATGACCCATCTTTTTGTTGCTCCATCAGGGGAGCCTGTGGCCAATTCTCCAGCACATCAGCCAGCACCTGGCGGGTGAAAAACTCGGATCTGATGGGCGGCATCTGATGTCTATAGTTGATGGGTCATCCGCCACCCGCTTTGGAAAACTATATGCAATTCAAATTGGATGATTTCTCAAAGTAAAGGTGAAAATAGACAATTCATGAAAAAAATAAACCATCATCTATAAGTATCATCAGACCTTTTTTCAAAATTAACTTGATTTCATCTTCCGGGTAATTTTTTGTAGAGATTCCACAAGTCAATTGAAGAGCGAACTCATTTGGGAAGAAAATATCCCTGACCGGTGATAATCTTTTGGGTGGCAGCTCCCAGGGGGAAAAACTGACACTCAGTCCCAGGGGGAAAAATATCCCTGACACCAAGATCCCAAGTGCTGAAATCTTTAAGTTGATTGTGTTCTCCCATGACACCAAGTGCGGCTAGCAAACATGTATGGCACTGGAAATCGAGTCATTACAAGATTGTGCAGTATATCATCATCGTATACAAACCATGTCTTTCAAACAAACCATAATCTAGGTGGGCGCCTACCAGGTATAAATGGGGTTGTGAGGCCCCTATAAATGGCCTTATAAATGGGAAACTGGGGTATCTATATAAATCTATAATATATATATATATACACCAATCATTGACTTCCTGTTGCTTCAAAAAATCCTAGAAAGCACTCAATGTTAGGCCGCCATTGTAACCAACTGTTCTGTACCTTCACGGGTTTCCTTGAGGTTTTTATGAAACCGTCCCTTAACAAAACGCGCTCTCGATGTGGGTTCAACCAGGCCAACGAGTGGATCCGTGGATTCGCCAACTCTGTGCAGTGGATTCTTGAAGCTTTTACTCCCTGAAATGGGGCTCCTTAGCATTCCTTTCCCAGGGGTGAATTCCAGGGCACTGGGCCTGAAGAGATAATGCAAATTGATTTGTATCAATTTGTTTATAGCAAATGTTTGTTAAGTTCGTGTTTGGATGTTATACATTTTCAAAGTCCCTTATAGATACTTATAGGTCGCATGTGGATCGCGAAGACTATAAACCATGATGTGTTTCATATTTGCTGCCATTTTTTGCCAACAATTTCCCAATCATTGAAGACGCAAATCCAAGTGATAGCTCTCAATCATCCGAAAATCAATCGCTTGTTGGTAGCTTATCGTGGCGGTTCACCATTTTGGGCATCAATCCCGATATTCTCATATGTATGATGATTGGGATGTCCAATCGCCGAAACGAAACGCGTAGTATTTAGGTTTCATGAAACCATTATCAGAAGGTGAGCGAGGACCCCTATAGGGTTTGTAGCTTTGTTTCATAAAGGAAAGCAAAACACCACCTCAAAAGTGAATATCATCTTCCAACCATCGATTTTCAAACTCGCTGTTAGTTTCAGGGAGTTGTTGTAGAACCACTTCACCAAAAATTCCTCTACTTCCCCATAGGATCCATGGGACTGGTATATTTATCTACAATTACAATCAAACAAATGTAGGTCAATATACCGCACATGGATGGTATGGGTTCATCTTATAACACCATACATCAGCCCCACAAATCCCTCCTCCCCGGAGATTGTTCAAGATCGTTCGGCCCCAATTCTTCCCACCTGTTTTTCAGAAGCACAATGTGGTGCCAGTTGTGCACGGAATTTCGGCAACCTGCCAAGGCTTACAAATTTCAAATTAGTTGGATCCGAATGGGATCAAAAACCCCCCAATTAAAACGTTGCTTGCCAGTGGAAAAGAACGGTATTTTCACCGGCTTCGAAGATATGACGTCATTTTGGCTAGCTATAAATGTATATATATATATATACATAGATTATATATGTGTATGCTAAAAATTGCAAATGTATGCAAATGTATATTGCCAAGGCTTCCAACTTGAATGCATTTGCATTTAAGTGTTGATCTTCCCAATACTACTTGCAAACACCCCTGGTCTTGGAGGGTTATGATGATTTGCTGCGTCAACAAAGGCCAAAAATGCAAGTTGACAAGAGTATAATGTGGTTCAAAATTAAGGGTCATCAAACCAATGAAATTTATCAACATGTTTCTATCAACAATCAAACAGTTCAAGGTTTTTGTTGGAAGTCTTCAGTTTGACATACATGCATTTTAGAATGATCCATTTCTTTGCATGGATGATCTATGCCGAAATTGTGGTGATTTCGGTGGTTTTGGACGCCCTGAACAATTGCCAAGAGATATCGCTTCCACAAACAGAGATAAGCCTCAAGCCAGCAAAACCTACAAGTGAGAATCCCATCAATCACTTGTGCATAGGAGTTTCACGGGACAAAACACCAATCTTGACTAACATCCCAAACTTTGACTGATGACTGAGGGATTTCCACTTGAATTCACCTGCAAGTGGCTGGAAGAAAAAAAACAACACAATAGATTGAAATGCGAACCCCCCTTTGCAGGATGCTAGCGGAATGTTGGGATCCTCTCCTAAAAATGTCAATACTGCTGATGGTGACGTGGAAGGGGAGAACATCCCAAACAAGTTGTGACCAGGTGGTGGTTGAACCACCCATTTGAAAAATATGCTCCTTCAATTGGAATCATTTCCCCAGGTAGGGGTGAAAATAAAACATATTTAAAACCACCACCTAGGTGATTGGCCATTCAAATTCAATGATGAATCTTCCTCCTCTGCTGCCGTGAAGCTTTGCTACATCCAAAATGGCCATGGCTGTCAGCACCGCGTTGAAAACCTGTGGTGAAGGGTCGGTCTGGAGAAGAGTAGCCACAAGTTGGGTGACTGCCTGAAATATTCAACTTCAGTAATTGATCAATGGAGTGAAACCTGGTTCCCTTAATAGGTGGTAGGTAGCATATAATCACCCAATTGGCAATATATATAAGTGGTATATAAGTGGTACATGCTGCCAATTTGGTGATTATATATCACCAATCCCACCTATTAAGGGAACCAGAAACAGTTATTGAATTGATCAATCTTTAGACTCCTGACTATCAATAGAAGAGTTCTCTGCATTCTTTCAAGCTCAAATGACAATTCCTGGAGTAGCCTATGGTATCATGACCTAGCTCGGAAAAACACAACTTAGATACACCGGATCTAACCCCCCAATCCAGTTAACAGTAGCAAATTCAAGGTTTGTAGGCCATTCTCTACTAAAAAATCAAGCAAATAATCCTGGTGGTGACATCCTGGTGGTGACTGGTAGATCCAAGTCTCATCCAGAGGTTTTACTGCTTCACAACTGGTTACCAAAAAATCACACAAAAAACAAGGAAAAGCTGTAGGAAAAAGGTAGGGGGGACCGGGGACCAGTTGTTACATGAATATCAGCATCTTTCTATCTTCTATCTATCAAATTCGTATATTTCTATATACTGTATATGATATGTTTCTACATGGGTGACTTATGAATATCAGCATCTTTCTATCTTCTATCTATCAAATTCGTATATTTCTATATACTGTATATGATATGTTTCTACATGGGTGACTTATGAAACTTGTGGAATTTTTGAGCCATCTTAGTTTAACAAGGGAGGAGTCTCCATTTTTTGGGTGACCACCGCAATTCGCACTAGAATCATCACAATGATTTGATAGGCAATTTTTTTTACCTCTAACAATACACTGACGAGCTTACTGGGAGTGGGGACGATCCAAAGTCTACCCTCCATGAAACTAACAGCAAATGCCCCTGAAAATAGGTGTTTCTGCAAGAAAAGGATCATCTCCCAACCATCAGTTTTAGAGATTATATACCTTAAACAAAAAAATGCAAGTTCAAGGATTATAAGCCACCATTGTGTATTGATAATCCCATAAATACGGCTTTATCTCCGGGGGCCCCATAATCCCATTTCTAACGCTCAGCTCGGTGTTCAAGAAAGTCACCTGGTCACCTAGCTCCAAGACCCTTTTTTAGAGTGTATGTTGGGCTGGTTTTTAGGGTCTAAAAAAATAGCTCCTGAAAAAGGTATTTGGTGCACAGAGTGAGGGTTAATAAACAATTCCAAGATGACGTAAATTAGTACACCCCCCAAATTCAACATGGAACCTGGAAATGATGGTTTCCAAGTTCGGGTCCATCTCATTTTCCAAGGGGCCCCCATTTCAGGTGAACCATGATTGTTTTGGGGGGTGTAGTTAAATAATTGGCCATACATGCAGGCGATATTAGATCCTTTGACCTTCAATCACTGACCAGTGGGAGAAAACACCAACGGACCAAAAAAGTGTCCTGGAAAATTACCCTCCGGGATCAACGAACATAGTTGGCTGGAAAATCACCATTTTCAAATATTTTCAATGGGAAATACATCGGTTCAATCCGGGTCCATTGTCCAGCTAGCTATGTTAGATTACCGGAGTGTAACATGGAATCCCCCAAAAATATCTGAAAAAACACAAACAATTGCTGAAAAAAAATAAACGTCATCTTCCATTTCCCTCCAAATTGGGGGTTCCATGTTGGGTATAAACTCATCCCAACCGAAATATGACGGGAATCCTTACGATGCTTAAAATGTTTTTTTTGGAAAACCCCGCAACGGAATTGGGTTGATGAGTGTATCCCCTCTTTTTGGTGTAACCAACTTCAACTGTCTCCGTCATTTGGATGTTTCCGAAAATAGGGGTAATTACCCCCAAATCATCAATTTTAATAGGGTTTTCCATTATAAACCATCCATTTTGGGGTACCCCTATTTTTGGAAACCCCCATTTGTTTGAAAGTTGCCCACCTCTCCATTCTCCAGTGCTTCACTGGTCATCTCACGAATCCTCAGTGGAGGCAGCGGGGAAAGATGTGGATGGAGTTAGTGAGTCTTCCAACACCGAAACATTTCGGGCCCCGGGTTTCTCCAACGAGAAAAAACACAGAAATTATATATAAAACAAAGGCAAAAGGTGAAATACAGCTTTTGAAAAAATGGGTTCGGAGGTGTTGAAGATATGTAAAGATGTTAGGATATATATGTATGAACTATGAACTACGTCAACAATGCATTGAAACTCTGGCAGGTGAATGTTGACGTGAACGGTTCTTCAAAGGTACATTTTTTCAGATTTTGATAATGCTATTGTTCATTAATGCAAATTTCTATCAAATGTCTCCGCTTTTTGCTGCTTGCTCTTCACCCGCTACCTTGAAAATGATCTGTCGGGGCAGAGACTCTTGAAATCAGCATGGTGCCGGCATGACAAGGGGAGCACCACTTGAAATTGTCCAAAAGGCTGCAAAACAAATAAGTGGATGATACCAAGGAGTTCTTGTCATACCATGTTCAATCCTGAATTTACACTTGTACTTTGACAAGTCTTACAATAACCTAATGCCTTTCACTTTTCCAGTTTTGATGGTAGTTATACTAATCAATTAATGATCATCTGTAACATCTGCAACACCATTGTAAAGGGCTAGTAATGGGCCAATAATATGACGCAAAGGGACATCAAAAGATCGAATCGGAACAACTCAGTAATTAAAAACTGGAAATGTGGCGGCCATCGAAAGTATAATATCATGGTGAAAGTCTTTGCTTTCAACACCTGGTCTCTTTCATAGCGTCGTGGCAGCCACATCATTGCCGTTCTTGCTCTTCTTCAGCTGAAAGCAATCGATTTCTACATAACACATGCTTTGAAACAAAACTCCCGTCAACATTCTGCATTCTGGAAATGTGAAAGGATGTTTGATGCAGTTTGTTTCATAGGAACTACAGGGAAACACACACAAGAAACCAAGAACACATTGCAAGAACAGCTCTTTTGTAATGCATGTTCTCAGTAGTGTGGTCGGATAAAACACATGTTGTTTATTGTTGTTTGATATTGTGTCTGTGCCTTTTCAGTGTCAATTCATTCAGTTCTTCATTTCCTTTCATAAGCAGTTAAGGTAAGTCCAATCTACATATCTTCAATACAAGCAATTACCATCATCTTGAGGTTTAACTGACGATAAACATCGACAAATTTCAACAACTTGTTGGATGCTGTTCAACCACTATCGCCATGAAAGTTCCAGGCACTGCCATCTTTCGGAAGACGGACGTTGCATTCACATTGACACGCTACACCCACCAAAATGGGCCCCAACCAGTTTTAATAAGTAGGGTGAAATAACTCCCATAGATAGGCTGAA
Organism: Breviolum minutum Mf 1.05b.01; assembly: GCA_000507305.1. Lineage (NCBI taxonomy): Eukaryota > Dinophyceae > Suessiales > Symbiodiniaceae > Breviolum > Breviolum minutum. The sequence goes on along the minus strand of DF243653.1, from coordinate 7,007 downwards.
ATAACCCCAGTTACTCAGTCATTTTCAGCCATTGATAGGAGAGACATAACTTTACTTATAACTGGCTCCAGGGCTCACCTTGCAGGACAAATCCAAACCAACTGCGAATCTGTGGAATTCTAACTGAAGCGAATCTGTGTGTAATCTGAAAAATAGTAGACAAACAATTTGGTCTAATACTAGCTTTTGTCATTCAATTCAACTCTTTCTACAATTCCTTCTGTTCAGCTTTCACAAAACTATGTATATATATATTCTCTAAATATTCTCTAATAAAATAAAAACCAATCCATGTATCTACTATAGGATTTCTCTTCAACAAAAAGAACAGACACTATCATCATTGTAGAAACAGAAAACTCACAGACCTCCATTCTTTTATACCCTCAGGCGCCCTTTTGACGTTTCGCCACACGGCTACGCAGCTGTTCCAACATCTTTTTATCTTCCATCTCCTGACACCGTGGCGACTGTGGGCAGTGATACGGGATGATGTGGTCTATGGAACCTATGTTTGTTTTCCATTTTTGAAACCTGAACATGTCATATTGAAAAAGAAGGAAAAAAGTCATCTATATATATACAATAAATTACAATATCATCAATTGTTTGGGGAAGTTCCATTAAAAAAATGCTCCGGGGAGGGGAAAGGGGTAAATTTGGAAAGGGATGGCATGCCCATATTGTTTGATACGCCCCTCCGAAAACTAACATGACAATGGAAAAACAACAATTTCAAAGATGTATCTGTATCTCCTATTAAACATGGTAATTTTCCAGCGGAAGTCATGCTAGTGTTCCCGGAGTGTAAGACATTTATGAATTCCATTTTTACATTCACTTTTCAAGGCCTTGGAAATCCAACGAATTTTCAGCAGCTCAAATATGAGGGGATTGTTTCCTAACGATCGCCTTTTTTTTCATACCAGCTTCATCCCAGTGACCCGGTGTTTCGGTGTTTTGCTCAGTGACCTGTGAAAGGTTTTGGGACCTGGGATTGTGAAGCGGGAGAAATAAAAAACGAACTAAAATCACCATCAACTTACACTCGTTGATGGTTTCAACCCCTTTGAAAAATATTAGTCAAATTGGGAATCTTCCCCAAACGAGGGTGAAAGTAAAAAACATATTTGAAACCACCAACTAGCACAGTAAGTCTGAGAAATTTGGTCCCCCCCCATCCCATCGAGATCATAATTTGAAAACCTTGGTAACTTAGTAACTTCCCACTAAAAACAAAAAAACGTCACCGTGTTTATTTTTGGGTACTAGCCCATTTTTAGTGCCGGGAGGTCCCAAAAACAACCTCATCTTCCATGACTCACCCCACCATTTTCGGCATTTTCCCCCTTGTTTTTTTGGGCACCTCGAAAATGGCCTCGGCATCGACATCGCCCGCGCGCAGCAGGGCCACGGCTTTGGATAAATCCATCTTGGAAAGGACACCTCCAAGCGACCAAAAGTGTGGTCCACCAAAAATCTGAGAAAAATTGGGTTCGTTCAGCTTTTACATGAAGAAGAACCAGGAAATATATAATTACAATCATTTCAAGAATATATATGTAAGTTTAACTGATGAGTTTTTATAACAGGATGGAGATGCTCCATTCTTTTTTTTTTTCAAATCAAGCTTCATTGGGTTGCTTCTTTCATCCCCTTGATATATCTTATCTAAACAAGGAACTATCGCCAAGGTGATGGACACCAGCCACTGGTTGGATGGCCGTTGGCATTCGCTGCTTTTTCGCCAATATGTTGGCAGGTGGAAATGACACACGACCGACATGATATGAATATACCTGGATCTTCCAATATTGTGTAAAATGTTTGTGCCTTTTCCACCAGAAAACATATACAACAAAAGGCAAGCATTTTACATATTTGGATGATCCAGGTATGCTACTATATGTGCGTATGATTGGTATACATAATTATATACATGCCCTCATTTCCTTATTGACTTACTAACCACTCATCCAGCATAAGGAATACACCGAACGAGTCGAACGATCGCCGTTGATGGGGTCACTCCAATCGAACGATGAAATCCACATGGGGATGACACGAAATTACCAAGCAGGAAGGGTCAATAGTAATAATGATAATAGTATATAACTAGTTGGTGGTTTCAACCCATTTGAAAAATATTAGTCAAATTGGATCATTTCCCAAGGTAGGGATGGAAAAAAAAACAAACCACCACCTAGATCATATATCATCACCATGACAATCGTCACAATAACAATAATTATATAATGACGAACATAGAAAGATCAAAGTTCAGATCAAATAACTTCAAGCAAAATGACAAAACAAACATAGAATAACCACTCCCAGTTTTTTGGTGACAATGTTTAATGCTGGATGAGATTTTTTCACCCCCAGTCCAGAGCACCTTAAAGGGGGAAATTAATATGGATATCAGGGTTGACCAACATACCAGATATTGACAAACTAGGACACCAAGCTAATTCCTAAAGCCAACAACTGGTAATTCAAACATGATCATTGATGATTTTTTCCTACTGTAAAATTCATTTTAGTCTCGTTTCAGCAAAAGAGCTGCTAGCTATTCAGAGGAAGCTTTGTTGTCATGGGTCTTCAACGGTCACAAGGATGATTTATTCCAGATGACAAGCAAGTTGAGACTACTGAGATGTTGAAGGAAGACAGAATTCAATCAACAGGAATGTTTGGTTTGCTATAGGAATCAAGTGTTTAGCCAAACATATGTACAGTTCAAATACATTGTGACTGTATTGTGTCTAAAACACTGAACGATCTTATCTACAAAAAGACACGTCATAATCATAGGCAGTATACATGTATCAATTTTGTACCGTTTTTTTTTCCACAAATCCTTTTGGGGACCTTAACATTCTCTACGCGGATCGAAAATATATCTTGGTGACTTGGTGACTGTCCAAACCTCCAGCATCATAATATTCCATCTCTGCGACCACCGCTGCCTTAGGACAATCCCGGATGAAAGAAAACCCGCAAATCACACAATATATATATATATATATTCAAAATCAATGTTCTAAAATTTCCGCGATTCTTGGACAACATAAGCTTCAACATCTTCAGTTCCACTAGCTTACTGTTCTCCAAAAGAAGAAAATCAATTGTTGAATGACAATTGCTGAAACTAATGCAAATAATCAAAACATGTTTGTCAATTTTGCCCCTCAGTCATTTCTTGTACATGGCAACATGTTCGGCCTCCCTTTTACAGTGTTACAAAATGTTTGAACTACACTCCGTCTTCCTCTTGCGGCCTGCATTTCAAAAAAAGTAGTGGTATCACGGTATCACTATCTGAAATGACTCTTTCCGATCCGCTTTTCTGAAGTTTCGAAAATAGGGGATTCCATCATTGCTTGGGGGTTGCGGGTTGCCAAAAACCCATGGTTTTCCAGTGGGGATTCGATCATCGTTTTTCACCCACCTGTCCCGGTGCCTTCCCCCCCCCCAAGTACCGTTCAAGAAAGCCAAGGAACGGCCAAGGCAACCTGGTTTTTTGGGGGGTTCCGCACCGTGTCAGAGTTACCCGGATGGAAAAACAACATGTTACTGGAAACGTCACTGGTTCAGTTCAATAGGAAATGCAATTTACCAATATTTCCTATGGCGCTTTGAGTACTAATCCAGACGGAAATGAAATTTCATAGTTCAATAGGGAATGCAAGTTTCAGGATCTGTGCTTCAAAAGGACACTGTACCAATTTAATCTAAATAAATTGTATCTAATTGTAAAGGCCCTAACTCAATATGAAACACATTGATCAAAAAGGGGTGGACATGAATGATTGCCACCACCATCCGATATGCCATAAGATCTGACATCTGAATATTTGTAAATCAAAATGACATAACAAGGCTGAATTCTCGATTTTTAGGATTTCTAGAGGCGCCACACAACAACTTGACCATTGGCTGCATGCTCTTGGTTGAAACCATCTGTATAGGTTTAATCAAATAAAAAGTGACGCAAATCGGAAAATGAAAGAAAATATGATTGAACACATTACTTTGCAATGCAGGCCCAATCTTCATCGGGAACAAAAAAACAGAACCATGCAAATAAGTACGTAGAGAAGTTGTTGAGGATCTGAAATATTTTGCTGTAGCCATGACATGAAAAATGGACAAATCACACTTGCTTGCCAGGAAATTTGGGAGAGGAAAATTAACAAGAAATGGCATCCATTTCATTGCCATCTTAGTTCTCAATTAGTCCCAACAAGTTGTGTGTGAGTTATGTGTCGGTCTCAATATGGCGAAGCCTTTGACATTCGAATGAATTAGCCCAATTGGAAGACATGTCTGGTGCAAACCAAACTACCATATTGGGATCATGGCATATAATGGAAAACCTACCCAAATCATCAACATGTTGTATGCTAAAGATGGGGGAGTGATTTTGAAATCTTAGGCAACCCCACAAAAATAATGTCCCATGTCACATCAACCTTGATCTATTTTCAAATCAAGAAAACATGGTGAAATTTAGATACCAAAAATGATGTTTTTTTTAAATGTACCTCCTTTCACCATGGCGTCATGTTTGGTATCCATGCTAGTTTTTCAGGGGTGTGTATGTAGTTAAGCTTTAGATTCCTTCATTGATTTGTATATCCAACTTGTTCAAGCTTCCAACCCACCCAGCTAATGGAGCACACCAATCAATTCCATTTTGTTTTTCCCCTAAGGCCTAAGCTACATATCCCATCATATCCCCTCATCCCCGACCCAAACAAGAATCCTAAAACACCAACCAAACCTGTAGTCACTACATGTCACTACACCCCTGGAGAAACCATTTGCCAAAGTGGTTTGGCTTCCCCCAAGATTTTGGCCACCTTGATCTTGGATAAAATCTCAGCACTTTGGTCATACTCCAATTCGGACCTTGATACCCAATCTGGAGTACACAAACGTCGATACAAATGTTGCAGCTTGCAAAAACGCTACAAGTGAAACCTTTTACTTCTTCGACTGTTAAATTAAAGAATACAAAATGAAACACAAGTCATCTTTCATAATTAATCAAAATTGGCATATAACATATATTTTGCACTGTTTCATGTGTTATCTTGATTCAAAAGTGGTGCTTTGGCAACAAATATGCTTCATCCCCTAGTACTTGAGACAATGCTGCCGCCCATGCAACTTGACCCGTTGAAGAAAAGCGAGGTTGGCGCCGCGTGTTTTAGTTGTTTCACTGGCAAACTACAGCACATCAAAACATTTGCAATGGGTTTTCCGGACCCCGAAAGGGTGCTTGGATTCCTAGCCTCTTCATCCAAAGAGAGTAGCGGATGTAGTACTCTCATCCACTAACAAGGTGTACGTATATATAAATATATATATTTATATTCGTCATCCGCAAATCCGCAAATAAGGTACTATATCCATATACGGAATACAACCAGGTTGTTACACCATATATTATATATACACCAAATTTGTATCTTAAAAGTTCCAACTACAGACCTCCCCCACATCTGATTTCGATCAAATTTCTTTCGCCAAAAGCACAGTAGGTATGCAGCATCAGAGCTGTCCATCAGTGAGACCATTTTAGCAGCATTGGGATATTCCATCTTCGATAACAAGAGGGCTGCATCCTGAGTGCATTTCAATGGTTGGTGGGTCACGAGTCATCGCAAATCCCTCTCGAAAAAAATATGCTCCTCACATTGACATTGGATCCTTTTTCCCTGGTGGTAGTGTTGATCTGGAATTATGAACACAGAAAATCTGGAATCTGGAACTGGTGATGTTACCCGTCCTCCCAATTATCAAAGGGAAAATGGATACCCAAATAATTTACCTACCATCCAACCAACAGTGGCTAGCGGCTACCTTGGTATATTTTTTGGATCGCAACTTGTGAACTACCCCATGACGACAAATGTTAAGTCCAAACTCCGGAACAAAAGAATTAGTATCATCAACTTGTTTATCACTGTAAGAACATTGAAATAATTGTTACCCGTATATATGTATATCAATATTTAAACGTCTTTCTTTCTCTAGTTATTGTGTACTAAACATGTAAAACATATTGTTTAGATGTATCCAAACTACTTGAGAGAGGATTGAACTTCAAAGTGCGGCGGTAGCCCATGATTCCGGATGCATGAACATGAAAGCAGGAAGCATCCCAGCCCTTTTTTTGGTTGGCACATTGCTAAGCACATGCCACAAAAAAAACAAACACAATTTCTACAGGAAACATCCATCTTTGACTAACTATGGACAAAAAAACCGTAGGTGTATTCATATCTCAGACCTGTCTCTTGATAAAAGCAACATACTGTTCATGGTTCAGAAATCCTGCAAACTCACCAGTTGAGGTTGGTAGTTTCTTCCATTTGCCGGGTTTTATACATTCCAGGTGGTTCGCCGTAGGATTTCTGAACCATCAACAGTACTGATTTCTACCACCGTAGCTCCCTGATTGTGATACACTGCTATGCGACCCTAAGGTGAAAACACAAGAACAAACATCGAAAAAAAACAGGTTTACAGTTTGCATCTCATATATCATCTGTATGTATATATATAAATACATATATTGTATACTCCATCAAAAAATGAATGGGACCTTACCAACGGACCTTACCAACGGACCCCTAACTAAGTTGCTAGAGTTATTAGATACTATGGTTTAGGGGTCTGTTCAGTAGGTCCTGTTGGAGATTTCTTGGATATACGTATTTCTAAAAACACCAAGTGTATACATCATATACATCTCCATATCCGCAATATCCTGCTATTCCTGTACAAAAATATGCATCATATTCCATCCTCAAAGGACCTTACGACACCCGACGCAAAGCTCTGCTGACAAAGATGCGCCATAGCTGTCACCCGAAGTCCTAAGGCACTGACTTGAGAAGTTGAAGGAATTTGCTTCCTTTATTGTTTGGGACAGAGGAAGAGGTTAACTTAAGATTGAAAGTTTGGCGAAATATATGCGTATGGACATAGACATC